>VMDO01001605.1:0-22859 GCA_007922755.1 Pedetes capensis
TTCTTTCCTTCATATAGCTTCTTTCAAAATTTATCTTTGATTTTCTGCCATTTGAATTTGACAGGCTTTGTGTAGTATTTTGAAATGCGTTCTGCTTGCTGTTCTCTTTGCTTCCAAATTTCCAGTTTGGTATCTGATATTAGCTTGGGAAAATTTTTAGCCATTATCATTTAATATTTCTTCCATTTCTTTCTCTCTTTCTTCACCCTTTGGTATTCACAGTGCAC
Source organism: Pedetes capensis (assembly GCA_007922755.1). Taxonomy (NCBI): domain Eukaryota; kingdom Metazoa; phylum Chordata; class Mammalia; order Rodentia; family Pedetidae; genus Pedetes; species Pedetes capensis. Next base: position 228 of record VMDO01001605.1, read on the forward strand.
ATATTACACCTTTGTAGTTGTCCCACAGTTCTTGGATATTCTGTGCTTTTGTCTGTCTTTTTGTTTCATCTTTTTTCTCTTCTCCATTTTGGAAATTTCCATTGAGATATCCTCAAGCTCAAAGATCCTTTCCTCAGCCATGTCCAGTCCATTAATAGGCCCTTCAAAGGCATTCTTCATTTCTTTTAGTGTTTTTAATCTCTAGAATTTTTATTGTTTGGTTTTATTTGGTCTTTTTTTTTCCCTTAAAATTTCCATCTCTTTGTTTATGTTGGCCATCTGTTCTCATATATTGACTACTTTATCCATTAAATCCATTAGCATATTAATCATAGTTATTTTACCTTCCCAGTCTGGTAAGTTAAAATATCCAACATTCCTGACTTCTAGGCTTCATTCTGATACCTACTCTGTATCTTCCTTCATTGCTTTACACATTTCAGTATGCCTTCTAAGTTTCTCTTGATAGCCAAACATGTTGCACTAGGTAAAGGAAATAGCTGTGCCTTTAGTAATTTGGTGATAAGTGAGGGGAGAGGGAAACCATCCACAGTCCTGAATTAGTTTCCAGACTTTTCATGAATTTGTATCTCTGGACTGTGAGCTTCACAAATTCTTCCCAATCCCCCTTCTTGCGTGAAACAGGATGGCCTGAGTGGGCTGGAGTCAGTATTTCCATTTCCAAGGTAAATTAGATTTTGCTAAAACCCCAGAATGGTAGGCTGTGGTTAAATAGTTTCTCCTGAGACCACACATTATTAAAAACAGAATGCTCTAGTGTATTTTGAAACAGTGCCTTTCTTCTTTCTTCTGCTGGAAGCACAAGGAGATTTTTTAAGATATTCACTGTGAGAACCAGCTAAGGTTCCTGGAGGTAAACTTCATAAAAGTGTAGGAGCCCCTGTAACTATGTCCTCCTAGAGTTTTTAAGTCTCAAGTCTGCCCATGTTTGGTCTATAGCAATTCATCCATTACAGTCCAGGTTTCCCTACCCTCAACATGATTCCCACAAAGGTTTTTGCTTTAGTAAATTGCAATTCTTTATATTCACTCACCTTTGTTTCTAATCTAGGAGGTGGTAACTTAACCTGTGACCTCACTCATCCTATAGATCTGAGAAAATCCAGGTGCCATGCCTCACACCTGTAATCCCAGTAACTGGAGAAGTTGTGAGTTTGAAGCTAGGAGTAGCCTGCATAACTTAGGGAGAGTCTGTCTCAAAATAAAAAATAAAAAATAAAAAATAAAAAGTGACAAGCACTTCCTTAGCAAGCACAAGGCCCTGGGCTGAATTCCCCAGTATTGGGGGAAAAAAAAGTTGTGTTTTCTGTTTGCTCAGCGTCTTACTTAATGTTAGGAAAGAATGGCATCTTATGTACTGAGCAAGAAACCAGAAATCACATAGACTTAAAATCTCATAAATTTAATAAAGTGGGAGGTGAATTATTTTACAAAAATATGAACTATTTTATAAATTCTTATATTTTTAAAGTTATATATTTTATAACCAAATATATCTAATCAAAGGAAGATTATTCCGTTCATTTCTATCTCTCTCCAGGAAAGACTTATACTTAATTTTGAATATGATTTGAATCTTAATGGCAGGCAGAGCTTGATAAAAGGCTCAGGAACTGCTTGAGATTTGAATGTCACCAATGAAGCAATGCAATACTTTTTTGTTTTTATTTGGTTGATTTTTCAACTTTAAAAAGTCTATATTATTACTTTGAACAGGATATATACAGTAAGTTCTGCTATAATATGATATATGCATGCCTACAAATCATTATGGGAGAAGGATGTGGCAACCCACTCCCAAGGCAATCCCGAAACAATCTGCCATTGAAAACCCTATGAGGGTCGCTATGAGTCAGACACGACTCGACAGCACCTAACAACAACAACAATAAATCACTGGACCATGCTATGAAATCATGCTATAAAATTCACAGAGCTAATGGAGAAAGTAGAGTTGAGGAACTGGGGCACAATGCTAAATACTTCATCACTGACACATTAAAAAAAAGATAGAGGGCTGGAGATGTTGCTCAATGGTAGAGCATTTGCCAGTAATGCACAAGGCCCTGGGTTCAAACCCCAGCACTGCAAAAGAAAAAGAAAGAAAGAGAGAAATAGAAAGAAAGAAAGAAAGAAAGAAAGAAAGAAAGAAAGAAAGAAAGAAATGGCAACACAAATTTACAAGTTAAATGGTACTACACACCACCACAATAATACCACATATTAATACCCAACATTTCAATACATAATACTACATAATGCATAATACATCACTATACACTGTACAAAAGAATTTTCCCTTGAAACAGACCTGAGGTTGTACACAATGCTTTTTTATACTAGTAATGTTTGTTGTTGTTAGGTGCAGTAGAGTTGTGTCCCACTCATACAATGTTAGGTGCCATCAAGTCAGGTCTCACTCATAGTAACCCTATGTACAACCGAACAAAACACTCCCTAACACTGTGCCCTGCTCATGATCTTTTTATGTTTGAGCTGTTGTTGCAACCACTGTGTTTCTTCCCATTTTGAGTTGTGCCACATTAGCAAATGGAGGTCCCAGGGGCTTTACTCTAGTCTCATCATTAAGATCAACTCTACTTTGAGAACACAACTCCTCTCCAATCATTTCTTGAATACCTTCTAGCATAGGGGGCTCATTTTCCAGCACTATATTTGACAGTGCTTTTCTGTCATTCAGAGGATTTTCAATGTTTATTTATTTCAGAAGTGGACTGTCAGGTACTTGTCCCAAGTCTGTGTTAGTCTGAAAGCTCAGCTGAAACCTGTCCACCATTGATGACCCTGCTGGTATGTGAAATACCAGTGATATAGCTTTTAGCATCACAGCAACAGCAATAGCCCCCACAGCAGGACAAGCTGACAGATACATGGGGGGGTTTATACCATTAGGAGGCCTAAAAAATCATTTAAGGAGAAAAAGATGGAAGAAGGGAAAGTATAGGACTGAGAAGAAATAGAGGACAGGCAGAGAGAATGACAGGTCCCAGGTTTCCCAGGTCAAACATTGCTACAGAAGTCCAAGCTGTATGTACACAGAGAGGTAATTTATAACCTAAGGCAACAGCAATCAGGGTGTGCTAAAAACTGACCAAATTTGGAGCGCCACTCAAAACATAATACAGGGATTTGGAGGCACAGCCTGGGAGAAGGAAACAAACTGGCTGTGAATTTGACTTTCTTACCTGGAAAAGGCTGCATAACTGAACTGTAAGCCAAGACATGCCTACTCCCGGGGGCCTTCACCTGGGTGATGATGGCTTTATTTCTTTTCTTGGCTTGATAAATCTGTGTGCTGTCCTTTGCTGTGATAAGCCAATAGATAAACTCCCCGTCCATGGTTAAGCTAAGAAGTGTTTTTCCTGCTGATTAAAAACATTAAAAATGTAAAATAAAGAAAAAAGTATACATATTAAATTTTCTAGTCTAATTACTGTATGAAGTCTTTTTTCATATAACTGCTAAATTTTGAATCTATTTTTCAATATGAAAAAAATTGTACTCTATGCCATTTGGCTCAGTGATGTATCTTCTCATTTTAGCTCCACATCAAGTCAATAAAGTGAATATTATTATTACCAGTCTCAGTTTGTGAAAATGAAAACAGGCTTGAAAGAGTTAAGTAATCTAGGCCATAAAGTTAGTTAAGACTTGAAACCTCCCTCTGTTACTCCAAGTCAAACAATGCCAATAATTCAACAATGGATGATAAGGTATAGGGTTCAATGTCTTGCTCAACATTTTTATCAGTGGTTTGGAATGAATGCAAAGGAAACATATTTATCAAATTTTCAGATAATGCATGATTATTACTGTCACCAGCAGGTTCAGCTACAGCCTTGAAATTCAAAAATATCAGAAGAGAATCAGATAATGGATTGAGATTTAACAGAAACAAACACAGAATCATAAATTCAAGTTTGAAATCAACTCCATAAATTAACAAATGAAACAATTTTGGCTTAATAACAGTTCATGTGAAACAGACTATGGGTTTTTCAAATGGCAGACAGCCTAAACATCTAATGCTACTTTCATCTACAGCGAGAAGTGGTAGAAACTTCTATTCAATAGTGAGATTAAAGTCCTACCAGAGCAATCAGGCAAGGGAAAGAAATTAAAGGAATACAGATAGGAAAAGCAGAAGTTAAATTATCCTTATTTGCAGATGACGTGATCTTATGCCTAAAGGACCCTAAAAATTCCATTAGAAAACTCTTAGTGCTAATTAGCTCCTTCAGCAAAGTAGCATCATACAAAATTAACACTCAAAAATCAGTATCCTTCCTGTACAACAATAGTGCACAGGAAGAGAAGAAAATCAAGGCAACAATACTATTCACAATAGCTCACCAAAATTTAAATATTTAGGAATCAATCTAACCCAAGAGCCCAAAGATTGCTATAATGCAAACTTCAAATGATTAAAGAAAAAAATAGCAGAAGATATGAACAGATGGAAGGATCTCACTTGCTCATGGATAGGAAGAATTAATACTGAGAAAATGTCCAAACTACCAAAAGTGATTTGCAGAGTTAATGCAGTCCCATCAAAATTCCAATGAGAGACTTTTCAGAAATAGAAAAAAAATCCTAAAATTCATATGGAAACACAAAAGACCATGTATAGCCAGACAATTCTAAACAGCAAAGACAGTGCAGGAAATATCACAATACCTGACATCAAACTATACTACAGGGCCATAGTGGCAAAAAAAGCTGTTACTGCCACAAAAGTAGGCATGAAGATCAATGGAACAGAATTGAAGATCCAGAGATACACTCACACTACAGTCGCCTGATCTTTGACAAAGGGGCTAAAGATATTCATTGGTGAAAAAATAGCCTCTTCAGCAAATGGTGCTGGGAAAAATGGATATCCATTTGCCAAAAACTGAAAATAGACCCATATCCCTCAATTTGTACCAGAGTCAACTCAAAATGGATCAGAGACTTCAACATAAAACCAGAAACCTTAAAATTACTACAAGAAAAGATAGAGAATATGCTCCAATATATAGGCATTGGCTAGCATTTCTTTAACAACACCCCAACTGTCCAGGAAACAGCACCAAGAATTGACAAATGGGATTACATAAAACTAAAAAGCTTCTGTACAGTAAAGGAAACAATTAACAGAGTAAAGGAGGAGCCCACATAATGGGAGAATATCCTTGCATCCTACACATCTGACAGAGGGCTAATTTCTAAAATATACAAAGAGCTTAAGAAATCAAACACCAAAATAACCAATAAATAAGTGGGCAATGGAATTGAACAGACAGTTCTCAAAAGAAGAAATATGAATAGCCAATAAACACATGAAAAAAATGCACACTATCCCTAGCCATTAGGTAAATGCAAATCAAAATAAGACTGAATTTCCATTTCACTCCAGTAAGAACAACCAAGATTAACAAAACAAATAATAACAAATGTTGGTGAAGATGCAGAGAAAAAGGTACTCTTTTACACTGCTGGTGGAACCATAAATCAGTTCAACCACTTTAGAAATCAACATGGAGATATCTTAGAATACTAAGAATAGAACTGCCATACAACTCAGCTATACCACTTCTGAGAATATACCCAAAGGAATATAAGTCATCATACCACAGGGACACCTGCACTTCCGTATTTAATGCAGCCCTCTTCACAATTGTGAGGGTATGGAATCAACCAAGATGTCCATCAACAGAGGAATTGTTAGAAAAACTGTGGCATATATACACAATGGATATTACTTAGAAATGAAGAATGAAATTGTGTCATTTGCAGCAAAATGGGTGGAACTAGAGAACATCATTTTAAGCAAATTAATCCAGACTCAAAAAGAGAAATACCATATGTTCTCACTTATATGTGGGAGCTAAACCTAACTTAAAGATACCAGGCATGGTGGTACACGCCTGTAATCCCAGCAGCTTGGGAGGCAGAGGCAGGAGGATCACAAGTTCAAGACCAGAGGCAGTCTGCATAATTTAGCAAGACCCTGTCTCAAAAAGGGAAAAAAATGGGCTGGGGGTGCAGCTCAGTAGTACAGCACTTGCAAAGCATGAGAGCATGGGGCCCTGGGTTCAACCCCCAGTACCGCCAAAAAACAAAAATCTAATCTAAAGACAGAAAAATAATTATACATATTTAGATATATACAAATGAACAATCATACCTATCTAAGAAGGAAAAGTACTAGCAGATCTGAAAGAAGTGGAGAGGGGATCAGTGGGTGAGAGCGGAGGTTGAGGAAGGGGGGAAGGGGAGGGGAAGTATTATAGAGGTGTAAAGAAGGGGAGGAAAATCTCAAAACACAGATGCAACTATATGAACACATGAAAAAACTATTTGAATTAACCCATGATGGCATACAATTTTCATCACATATTAATTAAAATTCCTACTTTTTTTCTTCTTCAGTTTATACTATTCTGTAAATTATATGAGATGATGGATGTGTAAACAAAAGTGACTTAATAGTTGCATAATTCTTCTTACCAAATGTTTTATAACTCTGTATCTCACTAACTGGGAGAAGGACATAACAATCTACTCCTGAAGCAATTCCAAAATAATCAGCCAATGAAAACCCTCTGAGGATTGCTATGAGTCAGACTTGACTGAATTGCATCTAACGACGACAACAACCCAACAAACATTTATAAATAAAGGAAAAATAAGGAAGCAATAGGAAGTCAGATTCTTCCTGCACTGACAAGGACACATTGAGAGTATAACATGGCATTGGTGGGGCGGGGTATTTAAAAGGATATTAAGTACCTGGAATGAAACCACAAGAAAGAGACTAAGGCACAGAAAGATGTAGAGGCCATACCACCTGATAACTTGAATTTTCCCTCTAAATATAATGCTTAGAATGGGCTATGATAGCCACATAGGTGAATGGCTGTCACATGGAAAATGGTAAATTCAGAGATCAGAATTAATGACTATGGGAGGAATGGAGAGAAAACTGGGTAAATAAGAAACAAAATCTAATATTCAGAATTGTCCAAAAAATTAGACAGACTTCCTTACAAAGCAGTGATTTTTAAAAATATATAAATAAACTGGTATTCAAACAAGGCTATTTTTGTAAAGAGAATTTCTTCCAACAGCCTTATAGCAAAACAATCTGTAAAGTCATTACACTCTTAAAATTTTAGGATTATGAATTTCAATAGTAGATATATGAAAGACTGAGCAGTTCATATCTATGTGATAAAGGTTCACTGGCTAATTCTTGTGTATCAGATGTCAAAGAAAGGTTTATCCTGGTACTTGATTAAAATGGTAAGAAAGACTGTTGGCCAAGTGTAAAATATAATTGTAACAGAGAAAACAGATGTTGCAACACAATAAAGATAGTGGGAGATTTATAGCCAACAAGAATGAAGGAGTCAGTGCATGGAAAATTACTAAGAGGAGACATCAAAGATAGGGGATGTCTTGATAACTAGCCTAAAAGAATTCTTTCTATAGGCAGTTCAAGGGCCTAGATATTAATGGTAGGGAAAAAGAACTTGGTCAGTTACAAAGGGTGGCAGTTTCTCCAAACTGATTTGCTAAAACTGGTCTCAACAAGGGTAGACATGTTAGGCAAAGATAGAAGCCTAGTAAAAAAAGAATGCTCAGAGGAGTGTAACTAAAGTTTGATCAAGGAAAGAGTCTTTGTTATTAATTTAACAGAAGCAATTTATTTTCCTAAGAGGAGAAATTCAAAATGTCATCTCAGCTCTTAAGGCTATTAAAAGTACATAGGAATTGTTTCAAAAAGGCTCCAGGAGTCATGTCAACAAAACCAAATGTGTCATTCATATCCTCTCTCTCTCTCTCTCTCTCTCTCTCTCTCTCTCTCTCTCTTACAACTTTAAAACTTCCCTACATAGTCTGCATTACCCAAGAGAACTTTCAGTGATGATAGAAATGTTTTATACCTATGTTGCCCAATACTGTAATAGTAGCCATTAACCATGTGTGGATTTTGAGCACTTGAAATGTGTATAGTATGACTGAGGGATTAAATGTTTAATTTTATTTAATTTTCATTTATTTAAATAATAACCATGTGTCGCTGATGATTACTACATTAGACAATAAGGAATAGATTACTAAGAGTACGTGGGATATTTAAAAGTGTTTGTTTTTTCTATCGCAATTACTCCAAATTAGGAAACTTTCAACTTTCAAACATTTCCTCTGCAAGTATGTGAATTTCAACAGACAGACCTACCAAGTATCAACCAATATCCTGGTGAAAATGGAATCAAAATGGAAACAAAATAAGGTACTAGAAAGATCATGGCTATTGTGGTTAGGCCCAGTTTCAACTCCTTTACTAAGTGTGGCCCTCTGGATAAGTGACTACCTTCAGTTTTCTTATCTATAAAATGAGGATACTAATACCTACCTCATCCAGGCATTATGAAGACTAAATGAGATAATACTATATACAATTTTCCTGGAAACAATTTGATATGTGTTATGTAAGAACAACTGGCATGGTCCCGAGCAAATACTATTTGCAAATTCTTTTGAGTATAGTACTTGCATATTCTTTTGAGCCCTTCTTAATGGGATATGGCAGGCTGCTAATGAAGGTATGAGCATGTATCAGCACATTACCAAGCATGGTGGGAACCTTGATAACACTCCAACACTGGCATCCTTCCACATCCATTGCCCAGATCTCTTGCCCTTTGACAAAGTATATCCATGTTTTCTCTTGGTCAGACGTATCGATAGTCATTGCTCCATTTAATTCAAATTCAGTCACATTACAAGAACATTGGTTCCTCGCACTTTGGTCATTTGCAGCTGTGGGTTGCAGAATGCGCTGCAAGGTGTGATTGATGATACTGCAGTAGAACATCTGATAGCCCAAATCGGAAACTTCTGTCCAATACAAGCGACTATAGGGGGAAAAAAAATCCCTCCGACTTAATGAGGAAAACATACCATTTCAAATATTAGTCTCCCATGAAGATCAACCATTCATCATATTCAGGGACAAATGTGGCCTTAAGAGAGAGCATGTTCAATGTCCAATGACTTTCTCTTGAGATGGAGGAGGTCACAGGTAGTCTAATTCTTAGCATTTTCCAATGATTTTCTAACATAACTGTATTTACAGCTAAAGTCTTGGACTATAATGATCTTAGGTGCTTACAGTCCAAGCACCTCAAATGGCCATTAATGGATATAAATTTGAAGTATGCTTCCACACTTTTCATTACACCTCTTTCCATTCACTTCCTCTAATTTATTTCTGTTTCTTAATACTAGTCAACAATGTAGGTTCAAAATAGTCTACACAATGCTTACAGCACAAATAAAAATATATCTTTACTGCCTGAGAAATTGCTACTCAGTTGCTGAATGGAAGCTTTAAAATTCATCTTACAAGGACATTAATTAAACCAAGATGGCTGAGCCCCGAATAGCTTTTGCTGTGCAAGAGCTGCTGTCCGTTTATTCTGCTCACCTCCTGCCACTGCCTCAGACCCCTTCTTGTCCTTACCAACTGATGATATGAAATAAATTGGTATAAAAATCTCCCATTGATTTCCTCCTGGTAATTAGCATAACTTTATGTTATTCAGTATGGATTTAGATTATATATTTGTGGTTGTGGGCTCAAAATTTGTTAATAGAACTACTTATTAAAAGTTAATATAATGATCCAAGAACCCTAAGCATTTTATTTTCCCATCACTGGCTTCTAATATTAAGCAAAAAATATTCCACTAAATGGGTCTATGTCTATTCCATCACAATAGAAAAAGATACACTTACATACCTTAAAAAAGGATATACAGAAAAAGAAATTATTGTTGAATTTCTGCTGCAAATCTTCAGCTCCCTAGGGTATTTCGTCTTGCGTTCAAGATCAACATCAAATATTTGTATTCCATCTCGTGACTCTTTCAGTGCAAAGTAGAGGTGCCTTGAAACCCAGTCAATTGTAATAACTGCGATATCAGAAACCAGGGCATCTTGGAAAAGCTTACCATTAAGTAGAGAACACAGCCAAGAAGAGAGTGTTCATTCCTTTTAATCTGAAGACTTTTCTATAATTATCCATATCACCTATTTCCTGTACTTCTCTGTAATCCAAAGGTTTGCTAATTCTGAATTGCACACCTTTGTAACATGAGCCCTCTTCTCACACTGTATATTTCCCCTAGATTACTTCAATTCCCAGGACTTCACTCTAATCCACAGATCCGTACTGAAAATCCACATCTTCAGACAAAATCTCTCACCAAGTCACTTATTCACATATCAAACTGCCTACTGAATACTTGTATGTGAACTGTCCTAGAAAACAGAATTCATCAGCCCACCCTGCAAATCTCCTTTTCTCTTGCAGTTTATATTTTTGTGGATTTCCAACATGCACTCAAGCAGCCAAACCTTACAAATGCACTTCCCCTTGACTTCTTCCTCCTCACATAACTATACATAGTGAACTTATTGTTGTTGTTAGGTACCATCAAGTCAGGTCTGACTCATAGTGACCCTCATAGGGTTCTCAATGGCTGATTGTCTTGGGATTGCTTCAGAAGTGGACTGCCACATCCTTCTGCCATTTTTGTGGTGCTGAGGATCAAACCCAAGTCCTCAGAAAGTATGGAGCAGCATTCTTATCAACTGAGCTAAACCCCAGCCCCATACATAGTGAACTACTCTCTCTTTAAATACCTCCACAATTTGTCCTTTCCTTTCTCCTTCACTGCCTATCACCTAACTCAGGCTGTTAATATGTCCTATCTGGATTTCTGTGACAGCCTCCCAATTATCTCACATTTAATCCTTTCTAAATCATTATTCACACCGCTGACAAAGAGGTCTTCTAAAATACAACTTGACCATGTTAATGACCCACTAAATTTCTTTAATGGCTTGCTGTTGGCTTCCAGGTTGACACTTGAGTCCTTGGCACAGTAAAGGAGGCCCATTATATTCAGCATCCTGCCCACCTCCCCAGCTTTACTACATGCTGCCTTTTATTTCACCTTCATCTCCACCTCTATTCCAGATTCTCTCTCTCTTTGTAGTTCATGAACATGCTATAGCTCCCTTGTTTCCCTGTGTTTTCCTCTGTTACTTCCTCTGCTTTTCCCCACCTTCACCTGGCTCACCTTATTTATGTCCAAGATATTTTTCCATTCCCACCTCCACCTCTGCCTGGATCAGTATCCATTCTCTATAATTTCACTACATCCTGCTCTCTATATAGCAGTTATACTAGTCTCTGTGTTATATTAGGCAAGTGTATCACATGACACATATTGTGCTATGTACTTTAATAGATTATCTCACTTAATCTTCAAAGGAACACTATGATGAAATACTACTTAGCCATAGAGGCTAAATAACTTGCTCTTGGTCACAGCTCTGGTAAGCAACAGAACCATGAATAAATTCCAAGTAGTGAGATTGCAAAGTCTACTCTCTTAAACAATATGCAGTACTGCCTTGTTAGTATTAGAATAATACTAGACTACCTTTGTTAAGAGAAAGGCCAGTAATTTTTTGCCTCTTACTGTACTTTGTATCTGGAATGTTCCCTAAAGGCCATGAATTCCAGGCTTGGTCCAAGCCTGAGTCACTAGTGGGAAATGGTAGAGACACTAGGAGGTGGTGCCTAGTGGGAGTTCTTTAGGTCATTGTGGACATGTCCTCAAGGAGAATTGTGGGACCCTGTCTTCTTTCTCTTTCTTTCCCTGTCTTTGAAACCATGAGGTGAACTGGTGTTTTCCTGCCATATGTGCCCCACCATGATGTGCTGCCTTACCACAGGCCCCACAGAAACAGGGACAAATGACCATGGACTGAAACCTCCAAAATTGGGAGCCAAAATTAACCTTTCCTCTACGAATTGATTAGCTCAGGTATTTGTTCTAGTAAGAGGATACTAATATATCTCTTTATCCCCACGATATAACACAGTGACTTAAACCTAGTAACTTTGCAAACAACTCCTGAATGCCATTTGCCCAAAATGTACTCTATTTTGTTGTTTTTGTTAGGTGCTGTAGATTCGAGTCTGACTGAGAGTAACCCTCATAGGGTTTTCAATGGCTGATTATTTCATGCTTGGGCTGCCACATCCTTCTCCCAGTTTTGCAGTGCTGGGAATTAAAACTGGGACCTCAGAAAGTGTGGAACAGCACTCTACCAACTGAACTAAACCCCAGCGCACTCTGTATTTTACTTGTAGCTAAATGATTAGACAGACATTTAGATATGATTTCAGTCATTCTAATCTTAACTCAACCATTGGTCAATAATTTCCATTAGAGAGTAGTATGATATGTAAGTGCTCCACTTCCTTCATTTCAAAATAATAACAAAGTAAAGTACCTCAGAGCTGGAATGATTGTGCAAGTTCAGAATGAAGAGTGAGTCTCCTTGAGCATAATATCCCATTTCATTATCAGCTGTATATCCTATGGCACTGATGTCTCCCTCTGCTGAAAATGTCCATGCAACTTGATTTTGATCCATATCTAAAAACACTATCTTGTTGCCAAGAAGAGTTATGAGGTAAGGAAATGAGTTGATTTCTGCAAATGAAAAGCATGTATGAGAAAACTAACGTTATACTGGCAAAGTCTAGAGTCAATATCAGGCAGTCTTGAAAACCATGGCCCCATTTGGCTTCCTCTAATATTTCAGCCTCAGTGCAGACTCTTAGGCCTTCTAATCCTAAGGTCTGTTTGTTTTTTGTTTTTTTCAGTACTGAGGGGTTTGACCCATGGCCTCACACATGTTAGGCAAGCACTCCACCCCTGAGCCACATCCTCCAGCCTCTCTTTTAATTTTAATTATTTTATTTTGAGACAGGATCTTGCTAAATTGTGCAGGCTACCTTTGGCCTGAACACTGTGATCCTCCTGCCTCAGCCTCCTGAGTTTCTGGGACTACAGGCATGAGCCACCGCACCTGGCTGCCTGGGTTTCTTTAAACATATTCTGATGATGAGAAAAACTGATTATTTTATTTGACTTTAACTTCAGCTCAGAGATGCTGTTCATATCCCTAAAGATATTAATGGAAGATGCTTTTAAATTGTTATTCTCAGAGATTTTAGATAACAAATACCTGATGTTTTAGACTTCACTATTTCAGAAAATGGCCCTGGCCCTTTAGAAGTGAAGACTCGAACCTAAAAGGAAGATAAAGAAACAAACAGAATGATATATTCAACAGTGTTCTGTGAGACAACAAACAAATTCTAAGACTGATAAACTACTGAATGTTTTGTTTGACACTCCAAATATACCCTCTAAATAGTTTCAAATAGTTTACGTTAAGTCCGTAGCTAGAAATAACCATGGGGAAGAATATTACCCCATGCTCATTTTGTTGGGTTTTTTGGCCTAGAAAAGCATAAGAAAAAATTAAAAGGCACAAATCTCTATTGGAAAAAAACATATTTATTTAAAAGTGTCTGGGGACTTAATGTATAGTATGGATAGCAATAGATATGTTGATTAATTTGGTTGTGATAATCACACAATGTATACCTACATGAAATCATCACATTTTATATCTTAAATATATGAAATCTTTTTAAACAAATAAAAAGTAAGTATTCAGCTACTTCCAAAATTAGATTGCACAGAATACTCAACAGAAACAAAACCGTACAAATTTTGGCAAAATTCCACTTATCTTAAATTGTACAACTAAAAGCTTCAAATAACTAAATTTACTACACATTTTGAAAAAGAGAGATATGAGAAGAAAATAACAATAATTAAACCTTACATAAAATAATTATGCATTTTAAACCATTTTCACATACATTGTCCCTTTTGATCCTCATAATTACTAGGAGTAGAAACTGAACCAAGTTAGTAATTTAAATAAGTAACTCATCTGTAGTGACCCATGTAGACATTGGCAGAAGAACCAGATTGCCTGAAGTGTGTATACTCTTTTTTTACACTTCACATAGTAAACCTTAACAGTAAAGTTTCTATTTTAACATTCAGATTAGACATATTGTACAATAAACCATTTCCATTTCATAAGCTATTATATGTAATATATTATGTATTATACACTATTTTATATAGAGAGATTGACATGAACAATGATGGCTTCAAATATACAGCCTCAAGTCCTCTCTCAATCAGTAAAATATTGGATTGTTTTTATTATACATCTAACATTAAATACATTTTGCTATATTATATGTATTAATATCCATATGATTTATAATAGTATATATATATATATATATATATATACATACATACATATCCAAGAGTCTTCACTTTTGCACAGTACTGTGTTAAATGAAATTCAGACAAACCCACACATTACTTTGTGTGGTTCTATGGTCAGTGGAATTTGAAACTATATTTACATATAGACAGATACACTTAACCAGAATATTTATTTAACTGGAACATACATTATTTTTAACAAATAGGAGTGTATATTATCTTTAACTTTCATATAATTTTGTGATTAGTATATGTAGACTTAATAAATTCTCAAAATAAATATTAACTTTGAGTTTTCCAAAAAGAAAAAATAAACAGATCCATAGGAAACTCAAAACTCCAAAACACTCTCCAAAACATTATTTCTCTTCCACCCCAAAATGGAGAATAACTGTAAATATGTATAAATTGTCACCAATATAGTAATTGATAAGGACATGAAAATCATCAAGACATCTATTATAAATGAAATTATTTTATATAAAGTTTAAAATACCAAAATGGAGTGACAATCAATTTTTTTAATTCTATTCTCTCTAGACAGAGAGTAACTGAGATATCAACTATGACAGTCAACTTGTATACCCTTTGGCAGCTCCAAGTCGGGGCAGCCAGATGATTCACCGGGGTGTTGGGATAAGGACTCTAGAAGTTGGATTATGCATATCACTTCCTACTCATATACCTTTGATAATTAACTGATACACCCAGGGATCAAGTGGGATGATGATGATAAAAATACACGCAAACAAGAAATGCCACCAGAAGGGGGACCATTAGGAAAAGGTAGGTATAGAGGAGTGGGGTTTAAGAGAGGGTAATCAGGGAGGAGAGCATGAGCTATGTACAATGATATGCATGGCTGGAAATACAATGAAACACTAAGTTCTACACTTAAAAATTACTAAAAAATAAAAAGGATAGCAACCATGGTGCATGGCTTATAATGATCAACCATATCAACCCATGCTTCTCTGAATCTGAAAAGTACTCTGAATGTAAGAAAGTTTTCCAGTCAACTTCCACCAAAACTGTCCTCTCTCCCCTATGTACTTCTGCTGCCCACTTGGCCCTTCTGGTCATAGTGTACTTCAAATTATTGACAGAGTAGGAGTTTTAACCTAGTCCTTTAATTAACCTTCTGTTGAAATAAGATGCCTGTATATCCCAGTTTCCTCTCTCATACCTGGAAGGCAACAATGTACCCAGGACACACACCCTCAAGTTGAAAAGATGTCACTGAGGGCATGACACTGACAGCAATCCAGTCTTTGAATGTTTTATTTGTGGCACTTTGGTTGGATATATGATAGAAAATTTCAAATCTGGTCAACACACCATTTTCACATTTAGGTTTATTCCACCTAAATTCCACCACAACTTCATTCTTGTTGGAGTATTTTCTACTTGGTAATATAAATATCCTGGGGTTCTCTGGTGCTGATGGAACTGAAAAGCAGAGGCACAAATAGGACAGAAAAGTACATTAAGCATATTACAATGATGAGAAAAACTGATTGTTTTATTTGACTTTAACTTCAAGTTGACTTTTACCACTCAGGATCAGGTGTGGACATCTTAGCAAAAAATACTTATTCCAGATGTCCCTCTCATTCTTAAGGCTCTTCATGGAGGAATAATCCATAAATTTCTTCAGGAACCCATTCTGAGATTTCAGCAAATGGTAATGACTTCCTTACATCCTGTCCAAATTCCTCCTAGTACCATTTAACATGTCTTTCTCATCTGTGCCCTGTTTAGATAGATGGAAGGTGGCTAGTTCATTTTACAAATTAACTCATCTTGATAGAGTGATTTAGCTGGAGGTCAAAATATCACTCAGTAGGAAGGGAGGCAATAACTGTAACCAGCCCTCAAGCAGTTCAGGGGTAAAATACAGCAAGTCAGGGAATCCAGGCTCTCTTGGTGTGAAGCCCCTTGGAGGCAAGAACTTGTGAGAAGGCCGATAACATCCCAAGAGTATGGTGTGGGAGTCCAGTTATGTCAGAGCCAATTCAATCTGTAGTCAAGAGAAATACCCTGCAAGTCATTCTTCCTTAGATTCCCCTCTTCTTTCTTGGGACTACTCCACAAGATGTTCACACCTTCTCCCACTCCAATCACAGTGCTTCTTAATGTTCATTACTCATACCATTATTCAATCTCTCTGCCTTCTTATCCTGCACTTCTCACATGGGATGCCTCTTCTTGCTCCAATCCTCAGAACCCAACTAAAGTTTCCACTCCCTGCAGGCCTTCTCTGACCATATCTCTTCCTGTACATCTCTCTCTCCTAAGAATGCCTAAGGTAGCTCGATATAGGTGAAGGTTTCCTAGTGTTATCCCTTCACTACTGTCTATTGCTGCTCAGTAACTGCTGTCTTATTTCTATTATGTTAATGGTGTATGTGTTTATTGCGACACTATTTTATAAGCTGCATCAGAGAAAGCATCTTTTCTTATTTCTTGTTTGGACTCCCCTAGACCTAGTATGAGACTGGCACACAGTAAGTGCTTAATAAATATTAGTCAATTTGAATGATTACCTGCTATATTGTAAATATCCTGAAGGTGAGGGCCAAGTCCTACTATACATCCTTATTGCCCCCAACATCCAACAGAGCCCTTGATGGATCCCTTAAGGGATGCAGTCAAATCTATTTCCACAGAACAGTGCCACCAAAGCTGATATCCCAAGACAATCTCAAACAGAACATACCTGGATCCAAATGCTAACAGCTTCAGAACAAACCCAGGCTCCATTATGTTCCTGTTGTGAGACTCATGGATAAATATCATTGAATGAATCATAAGAGTAAGAAATACCA
Source organism: Pedetes capensis (assembly GCA_007922755.1). Taxonomy (NCBI): domain Eukaryota; kingdom Metazoa; phylum Chordata; class Mammalia; order Rodentia; family Pedetidae; genus Pedetes; species Pedetes capensis. Next base: position 17,335 of record VMDO01001605.1, read on the forward strand.
TGATGAGTGGATGTCTATTTTTATTGAGCTCTTACCGCATGCCAGGTCCTGGGTTAAGAAGTTTTTGTAAATTAGATTAATGTGAAGCTATAATTTACCAACATTTGCAAAAAATGACTGATCAGAGATTTGATGAAACTGTAGTGGAAACTCTGGGTTATGTTCTTGCCACTTAGTACCGATTTCACATGGGCAACTCCTTAGCTTCCATTTTCTTACTTGTCCCATGTACCTCAGAGTTCTATGAGGCTCAAATGAAATGATCTTGCTGACACATAATAGGTATGTAAGAGATGTTTAATAAAGGAGTAATACATATAAATATGGTTTATACACTTGAAAGTGATATATACATGTACAGATATAGCTAAAATTCTTTTTAAAATATACTTCCAAAACTATAAAATTTAGACATCAGTTATTTCCTCATAGAACATTCTCAGTTACCACCTTTGTTAATATCTGCCTTCCAAAAAATTCTCTCTCCCTTTCAATGTACATTTGTCTTATGAAAATTTTCAATGTACATTTGTCTTATGAAATTACCTGAAACATGTTTCTGTATCTTAAATATCACTATAATCAAGTGAAAAAAATCTTTAAGAAATCTTTCAAATACTCTTCTCTTGGAAGCAATTATGCAGATCTATATTACTGATGCTATTCTAATCTCCAAAAATCTATTGAAAAGACATTGACTCTAAATGCATCTACAAAACTAAAATTTATTTTTAAATATTATTAACTATACATGGCAGATAATGTAAAAAAATATTTTGCCACTTTTTTAAAGACAGATTTTTTTTACTCCTCATGATAGTTAGTCTTGATTACAACATGATTGGATTAAGAGACACCTAGTTGATTAGTGAAGCACTCCTCTGACTGTGTCTATGGGATAATTAGATCATGAGAACTATGAACCAATCAATGGGTTAATCCCTTGATGGATTCATAATATGATGGCATTATTGGGAGGTGGTGCAAAGTAGGAGTAGGGCCTTAGGAGAAAGCAGTCACTGGGAGCATGTCCTTGGAGGCTATATCTTACCTTGATCTGTTCCTGTACCCCCTGTCTCTGCTTCCTGTCTGCTATGGGGTAAGTAGCCTTTGCCTCATGCTCTTACTTACATGATATTCTGGCTCCCTACAGGCTCAGAATCAACAGAGCTGAACAACCATAGATTGCACCCTCTGATACCATGAGCCAAAACAAACCTCTCCTTCTTCAAGTTGCTTATGCCAAATGTTTTGTCACAGCAATGATAAAAGCTAAGTACTATACCCCTGTACCTGTTTCAGGTGCTCGAAGTGATAGAGATGTTTTGGGGCCCTTTCCCCAGTAGGTATAGGGAGTGACAGAAAGATTAAATAAGGCATAGGGCTCCAGTCCTTCCACAGTAAATACAGGCAAAGGTTGTTGTTCAAAAGTAATGAACTAAAATAGAAGCACAAAACATCACATTCTTAGAGAAAGAATTATAAATTTTTTCATTCTTTAATAGCTAAAATCCCCAAACTTCGATTCACATATAAATTCAACACTTGAAATTTTTGAAATGCTACTTTAGGTAAATCTTGCTCAACCAGATAGAGCAGTCAAAGTGTATTCAACATGGCAGTTAGCACAAAACAGTCAGAGACTGACTATAAACAAGTGCTCTCAGCAATAAACTTAATAACCAAATGTTATAAAAACAACAAATGAGTTGTGGAGTATTGAACAAAGTGATTTCAGCATGGGCAGGTCTGGTGCAGATAGTAGTCTGCTTGGGAAATGGCACTTGAAGCAACACCATACCTTAGAGTGAGCACTAAATTCCACACTGTAGAAAACTATACCCCAGTCCACCGCAGGGGGCGCATTCCATAGGATTCGGAAACTTGAAGCATTTCCTTCTATCCTAAATGAGGATTTCTGAACAGAATCTGGGATAACTTTAGGGGTATAAGAGAAGTTCCCTATGGGATGGAAGAAAGAAAGCAATAGAGGGAGAAAAGATTTAGGATAAATCCAACATGGAATCATGGAAAACCAATAGAAGTTGCTAATAATTAGAACAAAATAAAAAATGCCCTTTTCCTTAACATATATTTTTTCTCTTTTTATAGCACTTGGGAGTTAAACCCAGGACCCCACACATGCTAGGTAAATGCTCTAACACTGAGATGCACCCTCAGTCCTTTTATTTATTTATTTATTACTACTACTACTACTACTACTACTACTACTATTATTATTATTATTATTATTATTGTCATGAGACAGGGTCTTGCTAAATCATACAGACTGCCTCTGTCCTCAAACTTGCAATCCTCCTACCTCCACCTCCCAAGTCATTGGGACTACATGTCTGTGCCATGGCACCAGATACCTTTAATATATCTTGAAAATCGCCTTTTTTTTTTTTTTTTACTTTCTCAGAGTGTAAATTTGAGTTAAGATTAAACTGACTTGCAAGTATATCAATGAAAATTACTAATGCCTTTTTCTTCTCTCAACATACTTCTTAAGAAAAATCTCAACCTAAACATTTTACAGAAGGTGTAGGATGAGAAGATAGCAGAAATAAAATATTGTACCTGGCAGAGGCTTGAGGGATGTCTGAATAATGGTGAACTGATTAAATTTGGCTGGTTCCAAAATGGACACACTGGTTCTCTGCCCTATTTCCTGAGCTGTGATAATTCTAAAGCCATTGATCCAGAAGAGCCGGCCACTATAGTACACCAGTGCATTCTGGGAAATTTCAGAAGTGCTCCAGGCTGCAAATTCTGTGATGGTGACATCCTCAGTGCTGCTAAAACATACCACCAATAAGTGTGTGCATCTGGAATAGAAGGACTGGTACATGCAAGCACTTGTGAGACTGTGTGTTTCTAAATACGGGTGTGTTTGTGTACATGGAAAGAAAGGAAAAAAATTGCAATAATTGTGTATACTTTTAGTTCCATATTACATTGATTTTTTAATTTAATTAATTAATTTATTTATTAATTTATTTATTTATTGTACTAGGGGTTGAACCCAGGGCCTCGTGCTTGCATGCTTTGCAAGTGCTGGACCACTGAACTGCACCCCCAGCCCATTTTTTTTACATTTTTTGAGACAGAGTGTTGCTAAGTAAGATACGTAGACTACCTCTGTTCTCAAACTTGCAATCTTCCCTGCCTCCGCCTCCCAAACCACTGGGATTACAGGCATGTGCCACTGTGTTCCGCTTTAAAATGTTTTTCTGAAAGGATCAAACCTAAACCAAATTTTCTACAGGCTTTTCTTATTAGTGTGATACAGGAATAGCAAGAGAGTACACAAGTTAACAAACACTTGTGATGTTGGAAATATTCTACACCAAAGTCATAGCCTGAATTGGCACAGAGATCACATCTTTGGTTTATTCCATGTCCTCCTACAACATTTGCATTAGTAAAAGAAAGACGTAAAGCAAGGTACCTTAGAAATAAGGTTATTAGCCAGAAATGAACCAGCAAAAAACCAATGCATAAGGTATAAATTTGCCATCTGTATAAAAGGCTCAAAGAGAGCTTACAGATGTGAGGCAGCAGGGCTTTGAGACCAACCAAGGACAATACATCAGCCCAACACTGGAGATAGCAAGAATCAGGATCCTGGTATAATTATAATTAAAAAAAAAAGAAAGAAAAAGAAAACAAAGAAAGAAAGAGAAGGAAGGAAGGAAAAGGAAAGATAGAGAAAGAAAGAAAGAAAGAGAGAGAGAAAGAAAGAAAGAATGAAAAAGAAGAGAGGAAGGAAGGAAGGAAAGAAAAATGAGAGAAAAGGAAAGAAGAAAGAAAGAGGGAGGAAAGAAAAGAAGGAAAGGGAAGGAAGGAAGGAAGGTAGGAAGGAAGGAAGGGGAAGAGAGAAGAAAAGTAAAGAAAATACTATTATGTCTGAGACATTTTGAGAAAAGAAGACCCCCAAAGACCAAGGATTTGTGGACATTTATCCAGCATTAACATGGGAGAAGGATGTGGCAATCCACTCCCGAGGCAATCCTGAAACAATCAGCCATTGCAAAACCTATAAGGGTCACTATGAGATGGACACAACTCAATGGCACCTAACAACAACAACACCCAGTATTAACAGGAACAACTTTTTCTGAATGTGGTTGTGGCCCTGAGAACTCCAGTCCACAGAAACACAGAATAGGTCTGTTATTCACAGAGTTTGTCTTAAAGTCTGACTCTGGCCTGGGTGGGTATCCTTTCAGTGTATCAACTACTTCACACAGGCACCACCTCTCTCATAACCTAGTTCACAGGACATCAAGAAGATATGGCCTACAGGCCCACATGATTATGTTCATTGTTGAACAAGACCATGCTCCACTGGAAATTAATGAATTTGTAGTGTAGGGGATACTTCGGAAGCTGAAAGAACTGTACAGAACTCCCAGCTAAGCCAATTGCTAAACATGCAACTTTAGACAAACAATTTAACCTCTTATTTAACCATCTATAAAATGCAGATACAATACCCAAAATTCTGCATATGGATGAAGGTGATCTCATTTTATCATGGCTTTCTCCAGAAATAAAAAGATGGATTAAAAAAACAATTCTATGATCTCCACCTCTTTTCAGGAAGAGGCAGACATAATAAAATGAGCAGTGAAAAGCTATTCAGAAAGTTCAGTCTATCAAATAGTTTCTCCTCGTTGAGCCCTGCTTCTGCCCTATTCTTGATTAATTGTCTTATTCACTTGCCACCCATTTTTCCAGCCTGCTTGGGCCTTCACTTTATCCTATTCACAACTGTCTGTTGCTTCAACAGTGCTTTTCAGCTTCCTCAGCTTTGTCAAAATGCTCCCTTTCAGACTAGGGAATTCAGATAAGCTATTTTTTATATTGCCTGCAGCCATACAACTGTGGCATTTAATCCCATCTGATTTGGGAAACTAAACAGGGTCAGGCCTGGATGGGAGGTGCTATAGGCTTGGGAGAAGGACCTGGCAGCCCACTCCCAAAAAACAAGCAGCCATTGAAAACTCTATGAATAGCAGAGAAGCACAACAATAGTTTTTTGTCTATTGTACACAGGGTCTCTAACAACAACAACAATTTTTTAAATTACTTTCAGAGATTTTTTTTTCTCAGTGAAAAAGAATTTTATTGCACTCGACTTAAAAAAAATCTGTTTTTTTTTCTAAAATTAAACCAATTGCCTAGTACGCAATAAAACCTATCTCAGTGATTCACAATATTCTGAAATGGAGATGTGATATTTAAAATTTTTCTTTAGCCAGGCACGGTAGCTCATACTTGTAAACCTAGCAAGTCAGAGGCAGAGGCAGGAAGATTGCATGTTCAAGGCCAGAGGCAGCCTGGGTAACTTAGTGAGATGCTGTCTCAAGATAAAAAGGGGGATGGGGCAGTAGTTCAGTTGTAGAGCACTTGCTTAGCCCCTCAGTACTGCAAACAGTATATATATATACTTTCTTTAAATAATTTTAAAATGTTGACATTCTGCTCTTTAAAAAAAGCATAAAATATGGCACTTA
>VMDO01001605.1:22959-125820 GCA_007922755.1 Pedetes capensis
TTTTTTTTTTTTTTTTTTTTTTTTTTTTTTTTTTTTTTTTTTTTTTGGATAACTATCCATTCCTACTCAACTGTGAAGTGGACTTTCACCCACTTGTCTAACTTTATGTTTTGATATTTCTACTCAGTAGAACTTTTCAGTGACCTGTTGTTGTTGCTGCTGCTGCTGTTAGCTGTCATCATGTCTAATCCCACACATAGCAATCTTATGTACCACAAAACACTGTGCCATACCCAACACTACTGTTGGTGCTTCTCTTATAGTCATCAGGTTTTCAATGGCTGATTGTTTTGCAACACAGTGGATAATTTCTAAATATTTATCAAAAGAATAGATGAATTTACATGTAATATAATTTATCACTGAGGGGTAAGTTATTCTCTTCTCAAACTATTGTCTTCCAGGAAGATCTTACCTCTGTCCTCGAAGAACAGCTGTGTACAGGTGAATACACTGACTGTCCTGAACCAGCCAATACAGGAGCCCATCACTGAGGTCTAAAGTTAGAGCAATAACCTAAATAGAAAATAAGACAAGAAAAGGAACCAAATACATGTTTGAAGCATACTTTATGAGTAATAATTCAACCACAGATTTCTCTTTAACATCTTCTTTGGAACAATAAACTCAGTGATTTTTATCTTTGCTGAATGTCAAAATTATGTGACTATGCCTCTTACCATATTATTTGGATCTAAGCACTGGCTTCCTAAAATTTTCCTAAAACCAGGAAGCATGTTGTTCACTCTTGTATATTTAGCTCCAGTCAGTACTAAGGTATGATTCCCAGACAGCAATAGCATCACCTGGAAACTTTATGCAAATATAAATTCTCAATCACAATCCAGACCTACTGAATTTGAAACTTTGAGTCTATATTAAGTTTTGCCTAAAGCTAGTCATAACTTTGGACTGTAGCCACAAGAGACAATGGCTTACATTATTGTTTAAACTCGTTGTTCTAAAACAGTGATGCATATTAGAACTACCTGTGAAGTCCCAGCTACTCAGGATCTCAATTTCAAGGCTGCACTCTATTAAATTATGATTCCTGAGGAAGAAAATGAGTCTCCAGCATGCTTTAAAACTCCCTGGGTAATTTCAGTGCGCCACCAAGTGTGAGAACCAATGATTTGAAGCATTTTAGATTTTATTTTTTGTTAATTGCAACCAAAAACATACTGGCACACTTTATAAAGATAATACATACAAAGTGTTTATGGGCTATAATTAGATAGTCTTTGTGTCTATAAAGCCTCATTTCCAGGTGACATCTGAAAACTACTTCTTACTATTTTTTTCTTCTTGTTGCAATCTATATCTTAATTTTACATCCAGTTGTCTAGGTGAGAGCTAAGGAAAGATTGCTTCACCTAAGAAATAGAGTGCATGAGAAAGAAGTTAGTATTAAAAAGTCCTTTTTTATTTTGGGTGGTTTTTCATTTTGGTTTGCTTTGGTTTGGTTTTTGCTTTCTTTGACTTTATAGATATTTCTTTGACTTTATAGATATTTCCCAGTAGCTCAGGACAGTGGAATCTCCCTGCAGCGGACCTAGGGACTCACAGGTATAAGAAAGGATTAAAGTTTCCCATCCAAGTCTTCTCTATCTTTTACTATATAGTATTTTTCTATATGTCCTTGGGTTCCATTTCTGTTTAAGATAGAAACTTCTCCTGTAGTGGTCTTTGTTTCTATCTTGTTAGAACAATTACATGCGATTTTTAGTCCATTTGTATTGACCTCATTCTTAGATAGGAAGGGGGGAGGGGGGAAACATAGAGGAGGGTAAGGGGTAACCTATATGAATAATGCTTATCAAATTGCATATATGAAAATTGTCACAACGAAAAGCATGTCAAAATGGATCACATTATGATGTACATTAAAATTTTCTAATAAAAAAAAGAAAGGATTAAAGTTTATAACTACATCTTTAGCAAGACATAGCAGCATTTAAACAAAAATGATGAATCAGTAAAAAATGTAAAAGCAATATAATAAGATGTCCAAGAACTAAAAATACTTCCTGATAGGTTACTCTGCTCCTAAAATACAGTCATAAGACACTTGACCACAAGAACTCTTCAGTTGTCATATAAATCATGGCCTTTTGTTTTCAAGAGAATTCAACTGCCTACTTCCCCAAATGGTAAAAATCTATTCTTGCAAGTTTCAATCTTTTAGGAGTTGAATAATTTCTTTGTGTCACAATGAAAGAGATTTACTGATTTATAGTTCAAAGTTAAAGTGAAAGCAAGATTATCTTATTTGGTAATTTGTAATGAGATGCATGAGAATTTTTCAAAGTACAAAATAACTCTCTCTTTTAGAAAAGAGATTCTATAAGTTTTTTTTGTCAGAATACAACATAGTATTCAAACCATAAGTAAGTTTCAAATGTTAGGTCATTCCCATACCTCTGCATTTATCAGCAGCCCCATATTTAAACAAAATCAGAAGTATTCTATACATCTTTGGTAATCATTATGTTCAGTAACATTTACACCTTGGAAACAAACTCTCACTCAACAACAACATTTATGCTTAAATTTAATCCTATGATAAAATCTACTCTCTACTATAAACTGAATGGCAGAAGGATGTGGCATTCCACTCTTGAGGCAATCCCGAAACAATCAGTCATTGAAAATCCTATGCGGGTCATTATGAGTCGGACATGATATGATGGCACCTAACAACAACAACAACTATAAATTGAACTGATCAGGTGTAGCAAAAAGTATCTTTCACTTTAGATGAATCTCTCACTTCATTCTCCTTTTTCATCATACAAACAATTGTGTCTTGCTGTAAATAACTATTTCCTGATGTCTGCTGATTGGAATTACCTTATGGCTATTTTGTAAAATTGACAGTGACATAAAAGAAGGGCAGTGAGACACAGCGATTTGCTGAGTACAAAAGGCTCTGCTTCAAAACACCACTAGCATTAGTGGAGGTAGACAATCAAAGGTCAAACTATGGAATCAGAACACAGATTTACAAAAGCAGCAACAATGCCCACCAGCCTAGGAAAGGATTTAGAGTGGGAATTTTAAAAAAGTGTATTTCTTCAAATATTCTGAGAAATCTCCTAACTCACTATTTATAGAAAAAAATCCAGGGCCACTCCCGATCTTTTTTTGGGCTGATGAGAGTATTCAAACAATGAGAAACAGGAGGAACAGTGAGACTGGGGCAGTGGGAAAATTACTGACAAAACCCCAGGGGTGGAGAGTAAGATACTCTTGAGCTAATACTATCTTCAATATGCTTTCACAAATATGTGTTTTCTCCTAGCAATTAGATGAAACATATATAAATATATTGTCTTTATATTCAGATTCCAGTGGCTCCAAAGTAGAATTAAAGACCCTTAATTTGACAGGAATGATTAATCTTTGGATATGGTGTGTAAATTTCTATCTTGTAAATATCTGTGTTATAATCTGTCTATGCAAGTCATATCTCTTTCAATATTCTAGGGATTATAGCCCATATATCTTAGGGAATTGGGGATCAAGTGACTCAACAATTAGTTCACATATATACTTATTTTTAAATGATCTAGTATATCTGTGTTATGTGTATATTTATCTCTACAGAAAAAAGATTCAAAAATAAGAAAAAAATGAAGCTCTATGTTAGGTAGAAATAGTTTGAATAATTTATTTCTTCTTAATGTTTTTCTGTAATTTCTAAATTTTCTACAGTGGACATATACTACTTTTGTTATCAGAAAAAATAAGACTTGGAAATGTAGATAGATATCTAGGGAATTTCTAAAGAGTTTCAGGAAAAATAGATATTGCTTCTAAGTTGATAGGAGTTGAGGAATTAAAAAATAACATTTGTTTTTGAAATGCTTTTATATCAAGTATACTTTTCAGATTGAGTTACAAAAATAAGAGCTTCACATTGAGCATTCACCACGTGCCTGGAACTATTCCCAACACTTCACATGAACTTTCTCTCTTTCACAGCAACTCTAAACAGTAGAATGATTGTTCATAGGCCTATTTTCAGATAAGGAAGCAAACACAAAGAAGTCCAATAATTTTTCCAGGGGCCACACAGTTTTTAGGACAATTGAAAACCCAAAATTGATTAAAAGTAATAAAACACCTACTCACCACCCAACAAGAAGCTCTAAAATACCCAGTAAAAGCTATTTAGTGTACAAAAGCAGTTAAGAAATGAAAAAGTTGCCAAATGTAGGTCCGCTTGACAAAGCAAACTATAAAAATCTCAATATTGTATTTGAACTTATATAATCAATTATGATCATCAAGGCTGAGAAAATTTTTGGTTATAGCAAAATCTTACTGTAAAAGCATTTCCTTTAGGATTCCACCTCAGCTATTCACATTAAGCAGAGACAGTATTATAACCATAGAATAGCACCATTTAGTATTACAAAATTATCAAATCTTATTTTTGTCACCTTTTTCCCAGAAAACCACGGCTGTGCCTGCAGTATAATGGAATTTTCCCCATTTAGTCTGGTGCTTTCCACTGAGTACAGTGTGGTCCAGTAGAGATAGCCACCAACTGAATCCACCACCATGTCATTCACCAACAGCTTCACGTGCGTCACGATGTCTGTGTGCCCTGTCAACACTGACTGCCTTTGTATCTAGAAAAGATAATAGTCTGGTCAATTAATGCTTTCCAAATGATGCCATTATTTCTGAAGGGTTTATTGAAATCATTAATAAGTTGTTATACCCATCCTTACATTTATTCATTGAACCACAAATATTTATCAACACTATATGCTGGGCAGTGTGCTAAGCCTTGGAAGTATAACAACAAACAAATAGGTATGGTATCTGCCTTTGTGGAACTTATCTTTTTTCATGTCTCTAAAGAGAAGGGAGGTAAATGTATTTTGAGTTAAAATATTCAGTATTCCTAATCATCAATCCAGACAATCAGAACACTCTTGGATAAGAAGGTGTTTGATTAGAGTTTGTATAGATGTATTTGTATAGATTTGATAATGACCCTCCTTGCTCCTCTCTCACATATTTTTCTGATATTAATTACAACCATTATTCAGTACCTCTTATGTGCCAGGTGGGGCTGGGATTTAGCTCAGTTGGTAGAGCACTGCTCTGCAGTCTCTGAGGTCCAGGGTTTGATTCCCAGCACCACAAAAATAGGAGAAGGACTTGGCAATCTACTCCTGAGGCAATCCAAAATAAAAGGCCATTGAAAACCCTATGAGGGTCGCCATGAGTCAGACACCACTCAACAGCACCCAACAACAACAACAATATGCCAGGCATTGTATTTTTTATCTTAAGATATTAGTTTCTGTAATCCTCACATTAAACCCACAAAGAATTTCTATTCCTTATACTTTTTCTTCCTCACAAGTAAACCTGGTTAAACAGAGTTGAGCATTTCATCCTGGAGTCAAACAGTTTTATAAGCCAGGTGCAGTGGTGAATGCCTGTAATCCCAGCTACTCAAGAGGCTGAGGCAGAAGGAATATGAGTTGGAGGACAGAGGCAGCATACATGATTTAATGAGACTCTGTCTTAAAAAAAAAAATTTAAAGGGGGGGCCTTGAGGGCACAGCTCAGTGGTAGAGCACTTGCCCAGCATGCAGAAGGCAGTGCGTTCAACCTCCAGGTACAGAAAAAAAAAAAAAAAAACAGCTTTATAAAAGACAAAGCAAATACTTAAAAGAGTTTTCATATCTACTCTTCCACTTTCTTCAAAACTAGTCCATCTTAGGAAGCATTCTCCAATTAACCCCATTCAACACCATTCTGCTTGCCTATCTTTGTTGTTGTTAGGTACTGTTGGGTTGGGTCCAACTCATAGTGATCTTATGTACAACAGATAAAACACCACCCAACACTATGCCATGCCCAGCACTATTGTCAGTGCTTCTCTGCTTTTCATAAGGTTTTCAATGGCTGATTGTTTCTTTGGGACTGGGCTGCCAGGTCCTTCTTCCAAGCCTTCAGCACTCAATATTCCCAGGCAGTCTCCCATGTAAGTAGTAACCACACCTGGCCTTGCTTAACTTCTGAGAAAGGATGCCATAAACCATACAAAGGAAAGCATCCCCACTCGGGGCAAGACGCTGTTGTTGTTGCTAGGTACTGCAGAGTAGGGTCTGACTCATAGTCAACTCTCATAGGATTTTCATTATTTCGAGATTGTTTCAGGAGAGAGTTATCACAACCTTCTCCCATTTTTGTGGTGCTAGGGATTGAACCCAGGGCCACAGAGAGTGCAGAGCAGCATTCTACCAACTGAGCTACATTCCAGCTGCCTGTCTTTGGCATCTATGAATTTAGACTGTACCGTATTGCTTTACCTCTAAATACATTGCTTTGTATGTTTCTTTTATTACTTCATATGTGTGTTTTAGCTCAACAAAACAGCAGGAACAAATGGTAATAAATGTGCAACAATAAATATACTAAAACCCTCTGAATTCTACACAATAAAAGGATGAATTTTACGGTATGTCACAATGAAACTTTTTAAGAGCAGGGACATGTCTGCTACTGACTATATTCCCTACTATCCCTACTCTCAAGACTGTACATATTGGTAGTAGATAAATGATTATTGATTAAATAAATGAGTGGACAATGAGCTCCTTTCTGATTAGAAAGTGATTTCAGTACCCTCTATGTTTATGTTTCAGGCCAGTGTTATCATTAACCATAATCCTTTTCTTCAAACTGTACCAATGCACTTTCATGCTGACTGTCTTCCCTTTCCCACCAAGTCTATCCTTCTCCCTTCCCCATCTTACTCTGTGCCCCAGAAGCTGACCTCTACAGAATGCAACTAGGCTCCCTTGTTTGCTGCTTCCTTTGAGTTTCAGCTGATGGAAGAACTAGCAGAAGGCAGAGTAGGAAGAAAGAGGAATTGGGGTATGTATGCTCCCAGCTCACTCCTTGCCAGACCATACATTTTGGGGATGGCTGGGATCTTTTGTCTGAAGTCACAGGCCATGTCTCCTACAGCCACAATTCTCTCCAAGTTCTTCCCATTCTTCCCTGTGTCCTCATAGCTAGGGTCAGATATTTTTTCACACTTTTTAGGCCAGGGATGCTCTGCTATCCCTTCTTCATTTCCCCTGCCCGTGCTCACACTTTTGAAAATGGCCTCTTCACTTGGTTTCCTTCAACCAGCTTTTAGAGTCTGCCATCTTCCTGCCAGGACACTGACACTCAGGTGAGCATTTTAACACATTTATTTTAAAACACCAGTGAAAATGTATAACCAGTGCACCCAAGAGTGATATAAAATTTCCTTTATACACAAATGCACTTCAAAAGGGAGTTGGTGTAGAGACAAATACTACATAGATGGTAGCATAGGTGGTACACAAGTATGGGAAAAATATCATGGAAAGCCACACAAGCCAAAGTGTGTAGGCATTGCTTTGGAGCATCCAGGATGCTAGACTTTGACTTACCACATATGTCTTCCCAGCCCAGTAGAGAAAGTGACCAAGCCACTCAAAAGCTAAAGCCCCTGCTCCTGCAATGTTGGGAATGTGATAATTCTCTGAGACATCTGTCCCATTCAGTGGCCGCACATAAACATCACCTTTCACGTCACTGTAGTAGAGGCTGTGGTTATACCAATCCATGTCTCAGAAGAAAGACAAAATAAAGTTAAGTTATTTTTCACATACATCAAAAAAAGCATGGTGAGTCAACAGATCATAAGGGCACCTTGATATGATTTTAAAACACATACTGACATAGACATTCACAAGAACTTCTGGGATTTGTCAAGAATATTTCAATGATATAAAGCCAAAAACTTCACCCCCAGAACTAAGGAGAGAAAATGATATACATGGAGCACCTCCTCTCTGCCATTGTGCCAGGCACTTTCCATATCTAATTTAGCTCCTAAAATAAAGCCTTCAAGTAGGAATTATCCCATCTTTAAGATGGCAACCTAAGATTCTGTGAGATTATCTATTCTATCCTTGGCCTTACAGACAAAAAGAGAGGAAGCCCAGACTCCAGCCAACTCCACAATGGCATTCTTTCCATTAGTACAATACTACCTCCTAAATCGAGCTTCCTTGTTGGTCATAAATGTTGCACTTTGAAAAGCTGAGCCAATACATAAAATAATTAATGATTATGAGGTTGTTTTGTGGTGCCATCAAATCAGGTCTGACTCATAATGATCCTCATAGGGTTTTCTATAGCTGATTGTTTCAGGATTGTTTTGGAAATGGGTTGCCAGTTCCTTTTGCTGTTTTTTCAGGGCTGGGAATTGAATCCAGGGCCTCAGAGAGTGGAGGGCAGCACTCTGCCAACTAAGTTAAACCTTAGCCCCTTCAGATGATTATAGACATCATCCCCACACAAAATCACGCTTATGTCACCTTAGAATGAAGACTTTCTTCTTCTCCAAGAAAAATCACCTACTTAATAATAATTATTACTGCTTAATAATCCTCTTTTGTCAACAAATTCTTTTGTGCACATTTTTAAAAACTCTACCCAGCAGTTTCTTGCTCTAGCAAATGCATAGTAAATCACTTTAAGAGAAGCTGTCTTGCATGAAAGTAGAAGGGGGGCTAGTTGGGGAGAGGAAGGGGACTAATGAGACAGGGAGAGGAAGAATAAGAGAGAGTAATGTGGGAAAAAGAAAGACAAATATCACATGTTTTCACCTATATGTGGAGTCTGGGTTTAAATATATATGTGTGTGTATATATATTTGTTCTTGTTAGGTGCTGTCGAGTCGGGTCCAATTCACAGCAACTCTATGTACAACAGAACGAAACACTCACTGACATTGTGCTATGCCTGGTACTATGTCAGTGCTTCTCTGCTATTCATAGAGTTTTCAATGACTGATTGTTTGGGGATCATTTTCAGGAGTGGGCTGCCACTTCCTTCTCCAATTTTTGTGGTGCTGAGGATCAAACCCAGGGCCTCAGAGAGTACAAAGCAGCACTCTACTAACTGAGCTAAGCCCCAGCCCATATATATATAGGAGGGATGAATGTGAGCAAACTACAATTATATACATGTATGAAAGTGCCATAGTGAAATCCATTATTTTATATGCTAACTAAAGAAAAACTTAATTTAAAAAAACTGAAAAAAATAGCTATCTTAGCAGAATAAAATAAGTTGTTACTTTGAGATAACATTGATAAGTTAAAATACATGAGCATTATATCAAATCCTTCCTGAAATGGTCATAAATCAATAAATAATTTCGCATTTTGTGAATTAGTAAGTAGTATTGCTGGGCACCATGGTGCACACCTGTAATCCAAGTGACTCAGGAGGTGGAGGCAGGAGGATTGCAAGTTTGAGGTCAGAAGCAGACTACATACTTAGTGAGAACCTATCTCAAGATAAAAAATAAAAAAGGGTCTAGAGGTGCATCTCAGTGGTAGAGCACTTGAAAAGTATGGGCTTCTTAACAATATCACTGGCAATATTGTGCAGTCAGTAGTTTTTCCCTTTGCTATTGACCTAAGAGAAAGCACTCAGTTCTCTATTTACTGAGTAACTTGGGAAGTCATATAAGTAGGAACCTGTGATCTAGGTGAAGGATATTTACCTGACACATTTCCTATGTCAGAGGATAAGAATTCTCCTGGGCCAAAGCTATTTAATGGTTTGCTCCAAAGTCCATCTTCTTTCACAGCCATGATTAATGGTGGTTCAGTAGCTGTTAGGTTAAAAAAAGAAATTAAACGAAATATCACAGAAAGCATATTTTAGGGCATATATTGTATTCCTTGAGATTTCTATTTTAAAGTAAAAGAATATTAACATTTGAAAAATACTGTGAAAGGATAACAGTAATTATATCTGCTAGTAAAATTATCTATCATGTTAAACATACTTGTTGAGGCTGGGTGTGGTGCCAACACCCCTGTAATACTAGCATTTGGGAGGCTAAGGCAGGAAGATCACAAGTTTGAGGCCAGTCTAGGCTACTTAGTGATTTCCAGCTCAGCCTGAGCTACACAGTGAGATTCTGTCTCAAAACAAAAACAAAAACAAAATAAAAACCTTTCTGGTTTTTGCATAAATATTTTGAAATTGAATGTGAACAGAAATGTATGGTCATAGTGCATCTATAACAGTGTCCTGGTCATGGCAGATCTCCCCACAAACACCACCATGGCTACTGTTTGCCATGGTTCTATTTGGAGTGCCCAGGAACAACTGTGATAACAACAGCAGTATAAATGATGCAGTTAGACTTCCATTTCATCCAGCCAAGAAGATGGAATTCAGCATAATTCATAGCCCCTCAAGACTTTCTATCTCTAAGACCTTCAGCAATCAGGAATGCTATGACTTAATAAACTATGAGAAAGAGGAAACCCATGAAGCAGAAAAAATTATTCTGTTTTCTCAAATATGTCTTGGAAAGTTTAAAGAAATGAGTTAGAAACACAAATATCACAGTGTTTTGTTCACTTTCATAATCTCAGGTATGGGATTGGGTTTAGCTCAGTTGGTAGAACACCTGCTGTGCACTCTCTGAAGACCCAGGTTCTATCCCCAGCACCTCAAAAGCAGGATAAGATGTGGCAATCCACACTCAAAGCAATCCTGAAACAATCAGCCAATAAAAATCCTATGAAGGTCGGACAGACTCAATGACAGCACCTAACATCAACAACAATCTTAGGTACAAAACACATCCTCAACAGTCTACACATCCTCATTCTAATTTATTCACCATATTTGAAGGAAGGAATTTTAAAGGACACTCAGGCTAGGCCTGTTATCAGAATCCAGAACATTTTCTCACCTGGCACCAAGGTAGTACCCACCGAGGGCTCTGACCAGGGGCCTGGGCCCTTAGGAGAACTTGCTCTCACAGAAACGTTGTATTTCATAGCACTTTGCAGCTCAGGTATGTTAAGCATGGTCCCCTTTATGTTTGAGAAAACATGAGTGATTTCAGGAAAGTCTTGAGTTGATATTTTCACCTCGTAAGTCCAATTCTGCCATGCAGAAGGGCCTATTTAGAAGAGTTCAAAAATGTCATTAACCAGGATGACACCAGTAAGAGCACACCAAGGACTGTCAGTAAATTCATCGACAGCTTAATTTCAAATGGAGGAGTCATTAGCAGTAATACTCATCACCCCCCTAACCAACAGGGCCAGTTTGACAGTTAAGTCCAGGACAGTGCCTGTTCTTCCATGCCTGTGCCACTCATTTTGTTCTGTCAAAGGAGATCATCTCCAACAAGGAAGACTGTCCTTTCAAAGCTACATGGTTGGCACTACAGAATTGTCAAAGAGGTACACTATACCACTACCAGGTATAACTAGGCTCTTAATAAAAGTGCTTCATGATGAACCAAGAATTCCAATCAGTTTAGGGGGTGGAAGAATTCACCTGTTCATTCTCAGCCATTTTTGAGATATGCAACAAAGAGCATAATAACTTTTTGTTAAAGTAAAACATAGTCAATGATTGCTAAATATTATTGCTTGATGGTCCAGGGGTTGGCAAACTATAGCCTCAGGCCAAAACTAGCCCAGGGTCTATTTCTGCAAATGAAGCTATACTAGAACACAGCCTCCATTCTTTATTTTCAGCTTGTCCATGACTGTTTTCACACTATAAGACAGAGTTGAATAGCTGAGAAAGAGACCATTTAACCCACAAAGCTTAAATGATTTCCTGTCTGCCTCTTCCTTTTCCAAAAAGTTTGCTGATCTGAATGTTAGATACTAATCTGGTGTTTTAGTTATGAATTTTAGTTTAAACTATATGACAATCCCACGAAAAAGACATAACCAATGGTCTCATTTTCCAGCTATGGAAGCCAAAGTACAGAGAGGTTAGGTAACTTGCACAGGGTCATTGTACCTGCAAGACCAGCATTTGAATCCATGTAGGCTGGCTTCAAACCCCATCTGCTTAGCCATTACAGATACTGCCTCTTCAGAGATGGAGGGTCAAGTTCAGAGAGTGTCAGGGAATTCCTCGAATTCATGCAAGATCCCAACACAAGTATGCTAATACTCTGTTAGAATGTCAGAGTCTAGCTCCTGGTCGATGCTCAATAATACTTAAACTCCTCTGCTGAGAGCTACCTAGGAGCTGTAAAGGTGCTCCTATTGCAAAACTAATAAATGCAGAAGAAATGTATAAATCCTCTTTATTTTAAAGCTAACTAGCTGCTTCTGGTTGATGACTATATATAGGCTGTCAACATTGAACCCCATGCCAAGCAATTCAAGCCTCCTCTCCTTCCAGCATGCCAGTGGCCATCCTGGGGTTGTTGTACTCACTGGCTCCTATGGCGAGGGCAGGAGGCTTCCACTGGACCAGGGCCTGGTGAGAGCCAAACAGCACTGAGAGTTCCTGTGGGCGACCAGGCAGAGGGTGTGGCTGGCTGGATGAGCCAAAGATGACCAAATTACCAAACCCATATTCTTCTATGTGACTCAGGTCACATCCCACAATGAACTCATTAAAAGACAAAGAGTCTTGTTGGAAAACAGCCTTGGTGTCAGTGACAAGGAAGTCATTGTTCTCACAAGCAAAGCTCTTCACATCAGCAAAGGGGACATGAGGCAGGACAAGATGGGAGGCTGAGCCATCCAGAAATGTTGACATGAAGACTTGGGTAGTGTCATTGAAGTAAATGATTCGCTTGGACTGTGGCTTTACTGCAAAGTCCTTTAATGAGGAACTCTCCACAATGCACACAGCTTTAGGGTTCCTGCCAGCTGGCACAGGGAGATCAACTCTGTAAATGCCATCTCTCAGGAGATAAAAGACATACCTGACATAGGAACAAAAGAAGCCTGATGTGAGTTGATGCAGGGTGATGTGTAACCTCCTCAGTTAATTGCCTTAATCTGTTGCACAATTAGAACCATATATCTCTTGGAGTCACTAGATACAGAACGTCCCATGGTGCGAAAAAGTGAACACCATGACCACAGATATGCCCTATTTATTTGAGCTAGAAGATGGAATATTGGACGATTTCAACCTCTGTAGTAATGCTTGTTGTTGTTGCTGGGTGCCAACTTATGGTGACCCTAGGTACAATGGAATGAATCACTCCCTGACACTGTGCCATGACGGGCACTATGTAGTGCTACTCTGCTATTTATAGGGTTCTCAATGGCTGGTTGTTTGGGGATTGTTCTCAGGAGTGGGCTGGAGGTCCTTCTCCCATTTTTGCAGGGTTAGGGATCCAACTCAAGTCCTCATACAGCGCAGCACTCTACCTATTGAGCTAAACCCCAGCCCCCCTAATAATGGTTAGTTTCTTAATCATTATAAGTGGCTTTTTAAGGAATCATAGAATTTAATAATAGGAAAGCTCTCTAAAGCTTTCCAAGGGAAGCATGTTATATAAAAATTACATAGCTAAATATATTATTTACTGAGACACTTTCCTCTAGAATACACTGATTCTTAAGTCTAAATCTGTCAATAGATTTTCTCATTCATTCTAAATTAGAAATGGAAGAAAGAAAAATATTTAAATCATTTGTATTTTTAATTTTACTGTTATTTTGCTATTGTTATGTAGCATAACTACTTTGCATTTGTACAGGTCTAAACTGGTGTTTTTTAAGATCTCTGCAATTGAGTCAGGCAATTATAAATGTTTTCATTTATAAACCATGGAGAAATATCCCACAAGTCACCAAAGCAGCTGAGTAGGATCACCCAGCAATTAGGAGAGAGAAGTTGATGGAAGAATTAAAGAAACACACCCACTATGGAGTTGAACCTCATAATAAAGAGGCAGATGATCCTTTAATAATGAAAAAGAAAAGACACCACTCAAATAGTTCACTGATAAATCTGTAAGTGAATTTTTAAAGGAAACAGAAAATCATTAATTTGTAAGAAGTTAATTTAGAATAAAAACAATTATAATTTGTGATCACAAAGACAGATGCTGACAAAAGTATAATTTTGCTTGGTAAATTCTTATCACACCCTATTGAATTGTCAGTATTCCAACCTCCATCACAACTGTTCAGTCATTTTCTTTGTGATTACTCATTCCACTCTTACTCTCCTTCATGACCTTTCTAAATCTTTAACAGTATGCCCAAGACTGTGGTGCTAGAGTAACATTCTGAGATACAAACTCTGTTTTGAGATATGAAGCTATATTCTTTTAGTTCAGGGAGAGAGTAGTTGGCAAAAAGCATGACTATTAACGTTCTGCTTTTCCCCACAAAATTCTAAATTGTTAATGGAATTCAGAGGAATTAGAATAGATGAAAGAAAAAAAATATCCAGAATAAAGATGAACAATTCTTGTCCTGAAGCAGGAAGGAGTGCAGGTGTTTAACCCTGATTATCACTTCAGAAAGGAAAGAGAAGAAAGGAAGGAAGAGCTGGGGAGGAGGAGCAAGAGGAGGACAACGGTACAAAGGGAAAAAAGCAAGGGGAGGGATGAAAGGCATCAGAGATGAGAGAAGAGAAGGTTTTAGCAAGTACAAACTCAATGACAGAATAATTCAATGGTGCAAAAATAACTACATAAAGGAAAATATTGCTAATGTTGGGAGAGCAAACTGTTTCACACATTAGAAGTCCTATTGTTGTTGTTGTTAGGTGCCATCGAGTCGGTATCCGACTCATAGCGACCCTTATAGGGTTTTCAATGGCTGAGTGCTTCGGGATTGCCTTGGGAGTGGATTGCCAGTCCCTTCTCCCATTTTTGCGGTGCTGGGAATTGAACTCCGGGCCTCAGAGACTGCAGCGCAGCGCTCTACCCACTGAGCTAAATCCCAGCCCTTAGAAGTCCTATAGGATCACCCTATACAAATTGTTGCTGCAAGTTATATTTTTTGTTTGTTTGTTTTTACAGAAACTCTCCTGTCATGGTATAAGGATATGATAAGAAGATAGGCCCTGGTGCAGGAAGTCCAGTAATGGTTCCATTGCAAAACATTTTAGACAATCACTAAGGCAACCTATGCTTTGTTTCCCTTATCTGATAAAAGTACCTACATCTGAGGATTGGAAAAGGATAAAATGAACTATTGGAAGGAATATACTTACAGACATATTGATATGAACAAATTGATATAAATATTATCATCATCATTTCCAGTCACATTTCAAACTCTAGGCACAAATAAATTTTATCCTAATGGAGCCACTGAGATGCATTTGAAGGATTGAGTTAGTGAGTGATATTCATTATCATTAGAATAAGTCATGTCATACATTCAACAGCAAGATTTGATTTCATAGGATCTTAGATCTGTAAAATGAGGAAAAATAAGAACTAGACAGTCCAAAGGACTTACATCACAGGGTTTTGTGTTGTTTTGTATTGTATTGTTTTATTTTGTTTTAAATATTCTATAATTCAGTAATTCAATCAGACCTAAAATGAAAATGAATCTCTAGTAAATTTTAAAATGGTATGAATAGAAAGTTTAATTTAAAATTAACAATGAGAAATCTTTTTCCAAAGTCAATTTGTGAAAAACAAAAGTGTTATGGTCTCTAATTTTTTTAATTCAAAACGAAAATAAATTTATTCCCACAAGAAAGAAAAAATATTTAATCTTATCCACACTGGCCTTGCTTATTAGTTACTAACTTGCTATTATTTGGTCATATTTAAAAGATAATTCCCAAATAACTTTCTGTTTTCATCCTTCATATCCATACATTTAGAGTTCATAAAATATGATGGCAGTGAACACCTCATTTCCTCATTTCAAGTGGTTATTATCTTCCCTATATAAATGGATAAAACAATGGTCACAGTCATGAAGTAACTTTTTTGATACCCAACTATACTTTAGCAGTGCTGGGGTTTAGCTCTGCGCTCTCTGAGGCCCTCTGTTCAATCCCCAATACTATAAAAAAGGGAGAAGGACTTGGGAATCCACTCCTGAAGTAATCCCAAAACAATCAGCCTTTGAAAAACTCATGAGGGTCACTATGAGTAGAACTCAACTCGACAGCTCCTAACAACAACTGAATTCAAGTATGTCCATTTCATTTGTAACAGAGGAAAAAAGGTATTTGTAATTGAAATTTTGTACTTGTTATTAATCATTAAATAATTTCTCCTAAGGAAGGATGCTAGCAGCCTTCTTGTTAAATCAGCCTCTTGATAGATTGAGAACTAGACCTGGAGATGAAATAGAGATGAACTACTCAGAAAAAGGGGTTGGGATTTAGCTCAGTTGGTAGAGCGCTGTGCTGCAGTCTCTGAGGTCCCAAGTTCAATTCCCAGCACCGCGAAAATGGGAGAAGGGCCTGGCAATCCACTCCCAAGGCAACGCCAAAACAGGCAGCCATTGAAAACCCTATGAGGGTCGCTATGAGTTGGATACCGACTCAACGGCACCTAACAACAACAACAACTCAGCAAAAGGTAGGCAGGCAATAAAGGGACTTCTCATGGGAATTGAGAGGGGCAATGACGTGCTGAGGCCCACAATAAAGCAGTAACAAAGCCAGGCCTAGAACCAAGGTCCCTGAAGCCCTAACAAAAGGTCTTTGCCATACACATATATTTTGCCATAGAAGAAAAGTCAATCAAATTTAAAAGTAATTTTCTTCTAGCTCTACAGAATGAAATTTTTGTCTGGAAATTTAATTAAATTAGCCTGAAATAAGTTGCATAGGTTGGCTTGTCTGGTGCTGCAGTGTTTCATTAGCAAGCAAGTTTCACAAAGATTTTTGCCAATGAAAGAGAACACATATTTACAAGGTTAACACTTACCCATTGTAGGAATCAGCCACAATTTTTTGAGGTGCAACAATAGTAGGTGGAGTAATTTCCTCAAAATTAGAGCAGTTGTCTAAATCACAGACACATACCTAAAAAATAAAAAATACATCAGTAGGATTAATGCCTATGTTAAATTCTGCCACCAAATATTTCCCAAGTATCTGTTCTGGGATTGGAAGTGTGATAATCACTATTATACACTTTTCAAAACAAACAAGTCCTTAAAAGTCCTTAAAAGATACTTTAATTGGCTCATGCCTGTAATCCCAGCACTTGTGAGGTTAAGGCAGGAAGATTGTGAGTTCAAGACCAGCCTGGGCTATATAGAGAGATCTTATCTCAAAAAAAAAAAAAAGGCATTTTCATATCATATATCCTGATGAGTTTATATTCTACTAGCATCAATGAAATATAAGTACATATTTTCCTGGCTTGTGAAGGTACTCAACTATTTTTAACATTTAACCTATATCCAATCTGTGGGCTTCTAGCCATACTGATTGCCTTTGCTCATAGTGATAAGTTTATACTTGAAACACATCAAGAGTGTGTCTTCTCAAATATTTCAGTACCACTGTATTTTCAGAAACATACCAAAGTCATCTCTGGTTCTCATGTAATAGATGCTTGCAGCTGACTTTGACCATGATACTACCATAAGACAGATACTACCACTGTCTTGAAGAAAATGAGTTATCATTATTAAAAACTTGTAACTCTGGAAAGGCACAAATAAAGATGACTTAATGATAGGTCAGTACTAGCACTATGTAAAGGCTAGAAACTCCTGTAGATTAGGTCTATGATTCACTGCTAACCTAGTGTCTAAAGTAAGTACTGAGTGACTATTTATTGAATGAGAGAATTGTGTTTACATGTATATATACCAAGATATGTACATCAGTATCAATAGCTAGTTATTCACTTTAAATGCTCAGACTAACCAGTTCATCCATGATGAAATACATTCTCTGGTAAAGCCAGTCTATGGAGATGGAAGAAATTAACCCTGAACCTCTGTAAAAAATTCTCAGGTCAGACACATCAGACATGTTGGCAGCCTTCTTCATCCATATGAGAGCTCCTTCAGAGAAATAAACAATTTGCTGGTGGACATTAACTGATATTCCTAAAAGAACCATACAAATACACACACATTATTAAATAAGCAGGGCCCAAAAAAACATTACACTAAAGAGAATTTGTTTCTTTAGTGTCTAATAAATAGATTAAAATAGAAGTCCTTCTATTTTAGAAAAAAATGTTGCTGCTGTTGTTAGATGCCAACGAGTCGGGTCCAACTCATAGTAAACCTATGTACAACAGAAGGAAACAGTCCCCAACACTGTGCCATGCCCCCCTGGCACTATGTCAGTGCATCTTTGCTACTCATGGGGCTTTCAATGGCTGATTGTTTTGGGGATTGTTTCAGGAATGGGCTATAGGGTCCTTTTTCCATTTTTACAGTGCTGGGAATTGAATCAAGGGCCTCAGATTGAGTAAATGTTAGAAAAAAACATATATTCTGGAAATTTTTAAAAAATTGTTTTGGTTTTTTGATTTTTGTTTTGTAGAAGGTAGGGTTCTCTTGTTTGGTTGGTTGGGGTGGTTGGTGGAGTTGGTTAGGTTTGGTGCTGGACATTGGACCCAAGGCCTCATGCATGCTTATCACATAAAATATTACTGAGCTCCACCTGAAAACATTTTTAAATATTCCTCTATTCTAGAAGTATTCTTCCAGAAATTCCAAATCTTTCTTTATACACTAAGGAAACATTTCTATTATACTGACCTGTAATATTATGGTGTATAGCATCTGACCAAAGGCAATGTGCTTCATCTACTAAATATTTTAAAGATCTCTTTCTTAGGGAAGTTTTTCTGGATAAGAAGAGCCATTGTTCTTCTTCTTGAACTGAAAAAAAAAACCATGATTTGCAGACCCATATGCACACTAACACAAAAACATCAATACTTCAAAACAGGGAAATAATACCCAAAAGAGACTGATCAGATTTTTTCTGAAGGCATTGGGGCATTTCATCTGTAGTATAATCTACATTATTCCATTATTGAGGATAAGAAAACATAAGGGCAATTAAGTAGAACTTATGTGTATGTACCCTTGTGTAACCCTAAAATAATGTCATGCAGTGTTACCATTCTCAGCATCCGTGCCCCAATAGGAGTACAGTCCATTCCCAGCCACAAAAATTTGTTTGGTGAAAGTAGTTCAGCCCTGGCCAGAGTGGGTTATTGCAAAACCCCACACACATAGACACACATTGGATGTTTCTGTGTTCCCTTCAACATCTCTCCCTTTGAGGCAGGAGTAAAGTTCTCACAGGAATGAAATTAGAGAGTTGCAGAACTCTGCCTGATATCCCGTTTGACTCGAGACTGATGCAAGGTCTGTGAGTGATGAACACTTTCAGGACAATTAATAATGGTATGCAATAATCACAGACCATCCTTAACCTTGCTGTATATTTAACTTGACATTTGGATATGCTTCTTACATAACAAGAATACTTCTTCCCTAGAGTCTAGGAGCAGCCAAAAAAGCTAAAGGCTGGTGGTAGATGACATTCAATCCCCACTGGCACAGGTGTGTGCAGATTAGGGGAAGGGGTCGCCAAGTCAGCAAAGGGAGTTCTGGTGAAACTAGAAAACTGACTCCTAGAATTCTGAATCTTTGAGTATTATTCATAACTGTTTCACTAATTTCCCCCTAAAAAGGTCTAGTGATTCTTAGAAAGCATTTTTATTTATTATTTTGCTCACATAGGCATTATATAGTAAATATTCAATGACTCAAGGCAATTGTTTGAATACTATAGCAAAAAGGGTACTAACAAAAAATAGCAAAAGATAATTTGGCAGATTGAATACTCAAAATGATAAAGTGTAAATTTATTAAAGTCCAGATATTCTTTAAAAACATTAAAGAAACTAGAAAAAAGATGTCTGATGCCACTTAAGTGACAAAACATAACATAACACGGGACAAA
Source organism: Pedetes capensis (assembly GCA_007922755.1). NCBI lineage: Eukaryota > Metazoa > Chordata > Mammalia > Rodentia > Pedetidae > Pedetes > Pedetes capensis. Next base: position 42,709 of record VMDO01001605.1, read on the forward strand.
ACTATATGTAACTTCTAAGTGTTGTAAATTCAAGTCACAATCAATAGTGATTTCACCTAAAACCAATGATTTATTTGAAGCACCTTTGAGTCCTTACTTTTTTCACTGCTTTTTTAAATTCTTAAATTTTAATGTAAAAGCTTTCAATTTAACGACTTCTATTCGTCAAACATTTAGATTCACTTAAAATTGAAAATTTATTAGGTGCCCAAAAAACAATATGCACTTGGGCAAAGAAGAGGAGATTTTGTGGTCTACCAGATGACCCAGTAAAATCTGACCCCATCTGACCACCCTTTATTCCTGTGTGATAAAAGGAGCAAGCTAGGACCATACCTGCTGGGCATGAAGTGATAATACTAGATTCTGCTTCTGGCCCCTCACCAACTTCATTTACTGCTGCAATAGAAAACCTATTTCAAAAACAATTTAGAGAGATGTGTTTCACATGGCATGGTGTGAACATAAGATTAAAATAGAAGGAGCAATGACATTTCTATTTAAAGGACGATGTGGCAATGCATGTATCTAGTTACTTAGTGTCGATGCTCAGCACTAAAATGACCATCAATCACATCCTTGTTTGTATTCCCCACAGAACAGTTCAGGGTCACTGAGGTCGAAAACTGAACTCTGCTATCTACATGACCCCCATTCCTCCCCTAATTTAAAGGGACCTTAGTAAATGCCAGAGAAGCTAACAATAATAAAATGATCCCCAATGGTTAATAAAAATACCATTAACAGAATTTTACATCTTTGATTTTTTTCAGGTTGAATTAAATGAAAAAATGACATTCATGGTATTTGTGTCTTTATCAGCTCATATTTATAAGGATCTTCTGAATATTATGAAAACACTTGAAAATATTTTTGCTTAGGATTGTGTAATTTAATGTGCATAGAAGCTTGAGAAAACCACAACTTCAACCCAAGAGTACGGAGACAGTGGCTTTTCTCAAAATATGCTTAAACTATTTTTAGCCATATTCTCAAATAATTATCATGTCTGCTGCCCTGCTGGCTCCATTTCCCTTTGTACCACTTTATTCTTACCTGTAGGTGGTATTTGGTAGAGCGGAATAAAACTGGAAACTCGTTCTCTGTGTCCCTGAATCTAATTTTTGATTTTTGCTGATCAGCCTTAAATTATAACCCAAAATAGGTCCACCTGGGAATTGAGGTGGAGCCCAACTGACTTCCACAGTGTCAGGACTTGAGCTTTCAATATTCCTAATGAAAGGAGCAGTTTCAGGAACTGGAAAAGACAATGATAACATAGTGAACATAAAAATATACAGACTCTATGTTTTTAGAATAGGATAGGAAAAATATCTTCATTTTTGAAAAGTTCACAGAAATAAAATATTTCAATTAATACTGAAAACCTGATAGAGAGAAGATGGTAAGAATCTATGAGCTGCACCTCCTGGTCTCTAAATTATACCAGTTAAATACCAAAGTTTCCCAAAAGTCTCTTTCATGTGTTATTTTCCTCACTTCTAATTTATGAAATAAAATTAAATGTTGAAGGATATAAATAGGATAAATATTCCAGACAAGTGTCAAAAATCTCTAGACATCTAAGTGAATTGAGTTGTGGGAGGGAACCAAGTTAGGAAGATCAGAATCTGAGCAAACTAGAATCAATGATTAACAGGAGTTGAAAAGGTAAGTCCTGGGGCCTTTTCACTCACTGTGCTGTGGCCTGTCTGGTTCCAGCAAACAACATGGGTTCAGATAAGCAGGAATTAGAACTGGTCTACTTCACTTTTGTTGCCTTAAGCACTGATGGACCAGACTACACCCTCTTTACCCCCTTCTGAAGTCCCCGGGGAATCTGGAATAACTGAGCCTGACTGTACCACCACCCTTGCAAAGGATGAAAGGAATAAGAATTAAATGATTAAGCATTGACTCACAGACTCTACAAGTTACCAAACTGGCACAGAAAAACAAGACAAACAAGTGATCGGCCTATCTTCCATCTGTGTTTCCACCTTATTTTTATGCCTCAGCCCCCTGAAACCATAGTCTTTTAATTCCTCTTTCCATAGAAAGACACACTTTTGATGTCACCTTGCTTGTGAGAGGGCTTCTCTCCCTATGAACACTTTCAGCAATCGTTCTGCATTACTACTAGCTCATTGGAGCCAAGAGAAATGAGACAGTTCAGTGCTCACATCAGATGTCTTATAAGGGCCTCTGAATCAGTCTCTCAGCCTTTCTCTGATATGAACCCTCTCAAATTCCCTAATCTTTGGCAAACACAGACATTTGTGCATTGCTCTTTGGTTCCATGTACTCCGTCACCTTTGTGAACAGGAAAGAAGGAACCACTTTCCACTGAAGTAGAAAGAGGTTGTCAGAAAACTTGGCTGGGGATCTATCTCAGTGGTAGAGCATTTGGCTATTGTGTGCAAAGCCCTGTGTTCAATTCCCAGCACTGCAAAACTTAACTCATTAAGTCAACACCCAGACATGATCTGCTCCACTTCTAGCAAGTTAAATGCCACTACATGGCAAGATATAATTATTGTCCAATGTCTCTGGTAAAAATCCTCCTTGAAAAGTTGGTATTCTTTACCTAACAACCAATCCTCTTGGTCAAAAAATTATCTTCTGAAAGGCCACAGTTAAAAGGTGATAACACTAGCTAAAAATCATATAATTCTCCTAGCTAAGAGAGAAAAGGACTATAAGGGAATAAACACAAAAAAGATAAATGTCCACATGCTGATGTGGCTAGGATAGTGAGACAGAATTTGAAACATGAGAGGCTGTGCATGGAAAGGACACCCAGCACATGATCTGAAAAATTTGGAGGGTATGTGAGCTTTTATGTCAATAAAAAGGCCCAGTGTTGGAAAGCAAAATTTGCCTTCTTCACTATTTTGATATGACCAGGCATGGGTCCTGGACCATCATATTTTTCCAGTCTAGAAAAATGTTCCAGCACTATTGAAGTACCTCAGGCATTGTTTGGAACACAGAAGTATCTCTGTATTCTATGTATTTTACTTTGATCTGGAAAATTTCAAAACATGACCCTAGACCAATATCTGACCTTGGATTATAAGCAAGAATGGTCAGAAAATGATCAGGACACAAACTCTGAGACCTCATTAGAGAAGACCAGAAATGTCCCAACCAACTTCACCCGCTGCTCAGCTCTGCAAAATTTAGCCTGAAGCTCTCTTGACACAGTCACATCACCAGGCCTGAGAGGCAGGGCATCCATCCCGCCTGGAGCTGGTCTTCCTGGGCTGCGCAGGGAAGTGTGAAGGTACAGGCACCATACAACTCTCCCTGAGTGTGGACCCCAGCAGCCAACTCACCACAGGGCTTCTAGGCTTGAATTCTTTTCCTGGTGTAGAGGCCACATCTTCAAAAGAAGAAATCGGGAAATGCCCAAGATTGGAAAAGACAGGAGGGGGAGGAGGGATGAAGGGGAAGAGGTCAATCTCAATGTAAACAGCACAACTTTATGAGTATGTTGGAAAAATAGGGGAAGATAGAAAAAAATTAAACCCTATAGAAGAGCTAAAATTTAAAAATAGTAATAATACCAAAGGCTGGCAATAATGTAAATGGACTAGATCACTCATGTAATACTGCTGAGAATGTAAAAAGGTAGATCACTACAGAAAACACTTTGGAGTTATATCAAAATCGGGATGTAGATATATAGATAAATATTTTCACAAAAAGACATGCAAGTAGAAAGGAGACCATTGGTGGCAGGGTGGGGATGGGGAAGGAGGGTCATGAGAGGGTAAGGGGGAAGTTATGTGAGCAATGTACAATGAAATACATATATGGAAATGTCATAATGAAACCCATTAACTTATACATTAAAAATTACTAATAAAAAATCAAGAAATACTCTAATATGTGTACTATTTTAAAAACCTATCTTTGATTAAAAAAAAGTTCAAATATTAGAACAGCCTGCAAAGTTGTCTCTACCAGTGTACTTTCCAATCCTTCTATTCCTTCAATCCATTCTGTATGTAGTTGCCAAAATTCCCTTTTTAAAAATCATGTGAAGCAATTACTCCTCTGCTATAGAGTATTCCATAACTTCTAGCTTCCTTCTACATAAAATCCCAACACCTTAGCCTGGCATTCAAATTTCTTGGCACTCTTCACCCACACTACTTCTCAATGTTATCTCCACTATTTCTCTTCCTGAATCCCATGCTTCGAATGGGTGGAATACACACTCGTCCTCCTCCATACCTTATAGTCCAATCTCTAAGACTCTGTTCACTAGCCTTACCATTTACCTCATGTCCAAATCAATAAATGAAACTTCTCCCAGAGAAATTTCTTTGGTACTTCATTATAAAAATAATGTTGCCCTCTTCTGAACTTCCACAGATATTTGTCAGTGCCTCTGATTAAAATGCTTTCAGTCAAGTGTAACCTTATTGTGGGGTTATTGATCTCCTCTATAAGAAAGTAAGCTCCGGAAAGTCACAATTGGATCCATGTACCTATAGACATCCCATGAATATATCTTGAATGTGACAATGACAGCATTTACTTACACCTAGTATTGACCTAACTGGAGAAGGATGTGGCAATCCACTCCTGAAGCAATCCCAAAACAATCAGCCATTGAAAACCCGGTATGGCTTGCTGATCAATGGCACCTAACAACAGCAACAAACAATAACGAGTATTGCTCTAAGAATATAGTAGTATTCAGAAGTGGGCAGCTCAGTTAAAGCTATATTCTGACTTAACAAAATATTCTGAATAAAGGTTGAGAAAGTGATGAAGCTATAACTTAGCAAAAATGAAGGGGTTTTTTTTTGTTGCTTCCCAGAGATAAGGCAAATTGAATCATCATCAATCACCTTCATTTTTCAAACATTTTCATCACTTCACTTTGAGACACCACAAGCTCCAGAGTTTGCTCCCACTTGGTACCATTCACAGTCCTTCTTTCTCTTCCTGACTACCAAATATTAGGATGCCCTGAGGCTAAGACGCCTACAGCTGTAGCACTGTGGCATCCGATCCCGTCAGATCTCAGAAGCTAAGCAGGGTCTGGCCTGGTTAGTGCTTGGATGGGAGACCACCTGGGAACACCAGGTACTGTAGGCTTGGGAGATGGACCCAGTCAACCCACTCCCAAAAATCAATCTGCCATTGAAAACCCCATACAGAGCAAAGAAGCAATGACAATAAGTGTTTCGCCTGTTGTATGTAGGTTCGCTATGAGTCAGATACGGACTTGACAGCACCTAACAACAGTAACAACAAGGCTAAGACCTTGACCTTCTCTTTTTGCAACCTATGTTCATTTTTGGCTTATCTCTTCCAGGTCCATGGCTTGACATCACATCTGTTAACAACTCTTACATTGATATTCTAGATAACACTAAAAACCCTATGAATAGCAGAGAAGCACTGACAATAGTGTTTCCCCTGTTGTATGTAGGGCCGCTATGAGTCGGACACCGACTTGATGGCACCTAACAAAAACAACAACAACAATCTACTCCCTGAGTTCCAAATTCATACATTTAATAGCATCCTTTATAACTCCACTTGGATGTCTGATAATTTTTTGTTGTTAGGTGCCATCAAGTCAGGTGCGACTCATAGAGACTCTCTGTACAACAGAATAACATACTCCCTGACACTGTATTATGCCTGGCACTATGTCAGTGCTTCTCTGCTATTTACAGGGTTTTTGATGGCTGATTGTTTCTAGAGTGAGCTGCGGAGTCCCTCTCCCAAGACTACAGCACCCAGTATTCCCAGGGGTCTCCCATCCAAGGACTAACCAGGCCCAACCCTGCTGAGCTTCTGAGATCTGATGAAATGGGACATTAGGGTGGTATGGCTGCAGACTGGATGTCAAATTTTACTTGGCCAAAACAGACTTTTTGATTTCTCCTAACAAAGCTGCCCTCCTACCAGTCTTCCACCATCTTCATAAATGGCAACACTCACCAGTTCAGACTAAAAATCAAAGTTATCAAATTTGATCCTCCATCCTTCTCATCAAATCCACCCTGAAATCCTATCACCTGTCTTCAAAATATATGGCAAATCTTTCTACTTCATCATGACCACCATAGTCAGAGCCACTCCCATGACTTGCTTCCACGCATCACTGCACCCCCTGCTTACCTTAGCCCACTTCCCACCTCCTACAGGGTCCAATCTTTTGGCTTTCTTGGGCTTCATTGGGGAAGAGGAACTGTCTTGGGCCACACATAAATTACATAATATAGTTAGTGCATATAAGTAACAAGGGGAGTCACAAAGGAAATAAACACTAAAAACACTTGATGTTCAAGATTTTGTGGGGCTGCGTTACTAGTTATCCTGGCCACATGTGGACCATGGGCTACAGCTTGGACATGCCTGCCCTATTCTATGTGCAACAGCCAAGCTGAAATTCTAAAAGTTTGAACCAGTCCTTACCCTGCTGCTTATAACTCTCCAATGACTTGCTGTCATGCTTAGGATAAGATCTTCACTCCCTCATCACAATGTGGCACTACATGATCAGACCTCTGACTACTTGACATATGCCATGTCCTCTGCACCTTACTTACTGCCTTCTGGTGAGTCACATCAGCCACCCCTTGAGTATACTCAGTTAATTAACACTACAGGTCCTTTGTGCTTACTCTTCCTTCTTCCTAGAAAACACATTACGGAATATTTGCATAGCTTCTTATATCAAGTCATTCAAAGCCTTCTCGGAGAGGCCTTCCTTGACTAGCACTCCATTTAAAATAGGTCCACTCAAGCATTCTTTATTACTTATCCTACTTTTCCTCTTAGCAGTTACTCCTATGTGAAATTACACTGCATTATTTAGTGAAATGCTTCCTTCTTCCTCATGCCACATCTACTCATGAATCTTGTGTAAATACTCCTGTCTCTTACCCACCCCTCTTTCTTCCCTTAGAGTAAGATGAATACTTGTTCATTGGCAGTAGCCATTCTACCACAATTCTTATTAGACAGAGGTAATAATACAGAGGTCTTGAAAGCAATGGTTTGGTCTCCTTAACCTTCCTTCTCTCACAAAATCAGCAAGAGGCAGCAGTATCTCTATTTGTCTTCAGAGAGCTGGTTGTTCTAAAGTCAAGCTAAGGAGGAATTTAGCAAGATCATCCCATTTTTGTTCATGCTAAGCTACATCACTCAACTTAATCTATTTTTTCAATACTAGGGGATTGAACCCAGGTCCTCACACATCCTAGGCAAGTGCTCTATCACTGAGCTGTACCACCAGCCACTTTTTACATTTCTATTTTGAGACAGGGTCTCACTAAGTTGTGCAGGCTATCTCTGGCCTGGAGCCTGCTATCTTCCTGCCTTACCCTCCTGAGTAGATGGGCTTATAGGCATGCACCATAAATAATGATGATATTTAGCATACATCTGTGGACCCTTATGTCCTATCTTTCAGTGGCTCAGAACTCAGGCTAGGAAGAAGGATGCTATTTAATCTCAGCACACTTTTCCTTAATTACTTGCCTGCCTATCTCCTTCAACTGGAATGTAAGCTCCATGAATGTTAGGACTTTATTATCTTTGATCCCTGGAACAATGTCTCATATACAACAGGTGCTTGAAAATACTGTGGAATAAATGAGAAAAAGTACTTGGCCTTCCTTTTGATGCAAAATTAACCAATTTTCTGGGGAAGGTGGGCAGAGACAAGAAAAGAGTTAAATCTTTTCACAGATTTCATTGTTATACAGCAAAAGAAGTTTAGAACCCGGGTAAGAAAAAAACTAAACATTGTCTCAACAAATAAATATAGAACCCAAGCACCTCTCACCATACCACAACCACTCCATGTCATCTCTCACCTGGGTCACTGCAATGGTCACCCACCCGGTCTCCCTGCTTCTAACCCACGCCTCACAGTCCGCTCTCCATATAGCAGCCAGAGTGATTCTTTGAACATATAAGGCAGGTCACATCTCGTCATGTTGCTCCTCTGCTCAAAACCTGAAGTGACTTTCCTTCCACCATCTTTTCAAAGCCCTCCCTGACTTTATCTATTTCTCTTCTGCCACCTTCACTCTTCTCTAGCCCCAAGGGCCACCTGGCTGTTCCTTCAACAGGCCAGCATGCTCTTGCATTGGGACTTCATGAGCCATCCCTCTGCCTGGAATGCTGTCTCTCAGATGTTTGCTTGACTGACTCCCTCAACTCCCTCACTTCTTTGCTCAAATTTTACCCCACCAGCTCCAGGAAGCTGCTTTTGACTGTCTTATTTAATACTGCAGCCAATCTCTCCCTCCCTCTGCTTTCCCATTTCTAATCCTCTGAATCACAAACTCAGATCAAAATGTTCATCTTACCACATAGCACATAGCACACAGCACCATGTCACTTACAATATACTCACCTTATTTATTATGTTTATTGAAGAGAATATTTCCCTCCACCAAAATGTGCATTCCACTACATCAGGGGTAATTGTTCGGATCAGAGAGGTATTGCTAACGTTACTTGACACATAGTTAGGTAATCAATTGAATAATGAAGTAATAGACTTATTTCATTGTTTAAAGCAAAAACAAACTAAACCAAAGCTTTGCAAAATGTCCTTATTTCATAAACAATGTGTATGTGCCATACCTCCATAAGGATGAGTCCTGTAATGAGGACTTGGGGGAGAATAAAGCTGCAACTGGGCTGTGAAGATCCAAACCACCCGAAAAATGTATTCAGTGAAGGGATGCAGGGGCTTTACCACATATGAGAGCTTGGACACAGTCTAAATCCATGAGAGACCAACAGTCAGTATTTATTAAATCACCATGACACATTGTAATTCAGGAGAACAGACTAATTTGTAGAAGATGGATGGACTATCGGAGACTGGCCACCAAATCCTGCCACACGTGAGAATTGAGGTAGCCAAACATCAGCCTACATCATTCATATAGAATTTTTCTCCTTCATCAAAATAACAAAATTAAGGATTCAATCATTTGGCGCTTATCTCAAGGATTTACTTAAATTTTTCTATGTTAATATATTTGATATCTTAGGGCTAGTTTTTTTTTTTTTCTGAAATTGCTTACACTTTCCTAAATAGGACAATCCTGAAAGATTACCCTAAACATTTCCAAATTGGAACAAACCCCTGTGAGAATCTTCCTCCCACCCTCCATCCTAGCTGGAATCACTTTGGGAGGAGGAGCAGATAATGACCAATGGGATGAATTTCTGGAAGAATTGTATATGTGGCCAGTAATATGTTTTCCTCATAAAATAAAGGATTTTCAGTGTAGCAGAAATTAAAGTTCATCTAATCCAACCACTTATACTTAAATCTATTCTGGAGTGTACTGTTGCCAATTAGAGTTCTCTCTCTTATCCACTGAGGATACATTCCATGGCCTCCAGTGGATGCCTGAAACTTTAGATACTAACAAACCCTAAATATAAGCACTATGATACTAAAACTATGGCAGTTGATATGATAACCTAGATAGCTATTGTCTAACAGGTGTATAGCATATACAGTGTAGATACACTGGACAAAGGGATGACTCATTTCCTGAAGAGACAGAACAGGACAGCCTGTGATTTCACCATGTTACTCAGAATGATGTGCAATTTAAAACTTAAGATTTTTTTCTGAAAATTTCCATTTAATATTTTCAGACCATAGTTAACCATAGGTTACTGAAACTGCAGGAATCAAAACCACAGATGAGGGCTACTGTGATTACACATAATATTTTGTAACTTTAAATAATTTAGGGAGGAAAGTCTTGTTTAAATATGAAGGCAGCTTTGCATACCTCAGTGTATGTCCAGCTTCCTGGAAGTTGCGCGTATTTCCACTGAATGATATATTTTACTCCAGAGATGTTGGCAGATTTCCATCGTAATGTCACACTATGGCTTCCAATGGAAGAAGCAAAGGGTGCTGTAGGGAGTTCTGTACTTTCTAGGGAGAAAAGAACATCTTGCTCACTATGCATTCTTGTCCATCAGAATAAGAGAGAACATGCCTGTTTCACTTAGAGCACTCAGCATTCTTCTGCTACCATAACTCATCAGAACAATAAATGGTGCACATATTCAAGATGGCCTCTTTTTTTTTTTAAGATACCATTCTTTTACAGGCAAAGGGACCTGGTGCCAAAAGCATATCTGTAGCACAGCAGAACCATCCATTGTCCCAGGACATGTACCGTAAGGTATTTTTGAAATTTTATACTATACCTCTTCTGTTACTGTGTATCCATCAATATTATTTTTCTATGTAGAAAGTTATTGACTTCATGTCAAAGGACTCTACATTCCACTGTTGTGTACTACAAAACTTCTAAACATGAGAGACATTGTAATTAGTGCCACACATTTACTGAGTGCTACTTGCCAGGCACTAAACTAGGGGCTAGATTCTGCATAGTATATACCTCTGGGATGAAATATCTTATTTAACTTTCTCTATTTTTCCAAAACTGTGAATAATTTAATCCTTTAGCTTTCTTTTATAAGAAAAAGGAAGTACTACTCTGATTGAAAAAGATTAGGATGTTTTTAGAAAGCTTAAAATGGTTAAATACAAGCCTATTGGACCTCACTCTTTCTCATGAAAAGAAAATTGACACAATTCTATTCACTACAGATAATGGTGGGCTGGGATTTAGCTCAGTGGGCAGAGCACTGCGCTTCAGTCTCTTAGGTCCCGAGTTCAATTCCCAGTACTGCAAAAATGGGAGAAGGGCCTGACAACCCACTCCCAATGCAATCCCGAAACAGCCATTGAAAACCCTATGAGGTTTGCTATGAGTCGGATACCAACTTGACGGCACCTAACAACAACAACAACAGATAATGGATATGGATAAATCAAGTCTATAATCAAGAAAATTTAAAGCAATTGTCATCTGAGGGCCCAACCCAAGTGGTCCAGCATAATCCTTTGTTGATTCTTCTACTTATGGTTCATTTTGGGCTATTATAACTGTGTAAACAAATCACAGCTCCACCCCAACCTCATCTGCTTTTATGGTAAACCCTCAATACCAGGGATTGGTATAAGCTGTGGACACCTAGAAAAAGAGTCCGATGATGGACTTGACAGCAGATGAGGAAGCGTAGCCAGATTATCAGGGAGCAACAGAAATAATAATTTGGGATCAGAGCAGAGCAACCAGAGTTATAAAAGTAAAAGTAAAGGTAAACTTCATAGCTAAATACAGATGCATGTTTCAAAGCTATGGTGATGCATATGGAAAATCAGAGGTAAAGCTGGTTTCTTCTAAAATATCAAGACAAGAATGAGTCAAATGAGAAAGCAAAGCTGGAATGAGCTGCAGGCCTTTTCAGTATGAGCCAGCATAGGTAACAAAAGACTCTGCAATCAGACAGCTATGTTGTAATTCCAGTTATATCTCTTAACATCTAGATTCCCCCAAGCAAGTATTTAAACTTTATGTCTCAATTTTCTCATCTGTCAAATGAGATTAATTGTAGTATGTATAACTCTGAAGATAAAAGGAGCTAATATCTATACATTAATGGGAATAATGCCTGATTCATAAATACTTAATAAGACTAGCTATTGGGGGGGTTGAGGTTTAGTTCAGTTGATAGAGTACTGCTGTGCACTCACTGAGGCCCTGAGTACAATCTCCAGCAGTGCAAAAATGGGAAAAGTATGTGGCAATCCACTCCTGAAGCAATCCCATGACAATCAGCCATTGAAAACCCTATGAGGGTTGCTATGAGTTGGGCACCACTTGAAAGCACCTAATAACAACAAATTGTTGTTTTAATGTATTGTTAGCTCTTATTATTTCCTACTATGTGTGTCTAAAATCTAAAATTAAATAAGACAGCAGACCTACAAATAAATTAACAAGGTAACAGATGTGTTAGAGTTAAACAGGGTCTTAGATGTATGGGCAAAATGATTCATCGTAACAACCTAAACATATGGGTTGTAAGCTCAAATGCCTTTATTTAGACTTGGTACATCTCATTTGTTAGTCGTACATAGACATTGATCCATATTCAATGAGAAATTTAAATAAAGCATTGAATGTATTTGTATTATAACAAAATTATGTAACAGAATTTGTAACAATTTTAGAATATAAGAAAAGGATCTAAATCAAAGGTTGCAACTTTTTCAGCCCTGGCTTCTTAGTTTCTTGGTAGTTTTCACGGCTCTTTGACCAAAAGAATTGTTTAACAGTTTCATTTATTAAGTATAATAATTTAATAAGTCTGTATGCTCTAATAACTTAGAAGATGCTTGAGAAAATAACGCATAAATTGGAGGACAAAATCATATCTTTACATCATCCTTAAATAAAAATTACTGCCTACTATTGGCAGCTGTGTGCTCCTTGGGGACTGAACACCTTCTCTAGTTGTGTAATTGGATTAGATATCACCATTCTCACTTCCTGTTCCATACTGAGTTTCTTGTAGTACTTGTTACTACAGAAATTTTAAAAATAAATAAATAACAGCAATACAAAGTTATGATATCATGCAAAGGAATGTAGTGTGATCTATCGTTTATGTCATGGCCTGACCCCAACCAACACATCCAGGAGTGTCCAACAGATGCCAACTATCTTAGGTTCCCTGAGTACTAAAGATACCCCATGGATTTCCATGTAGATTGCCCTGGAGCCGTTCCATGCAGTTTTTGTTGTTGTTAGATGCCATCAAGTTGGATTCGACTCATAGTGACCCTATATACAACAAAAAAAAATACTACCTGACGCTGTGCCGTGCCTGACATTATGTCAGTGCTTCTCTGCTATTCCTGGGGTTTTCAATGGCTGATTGTTTTGGGAGTGGGCCGCCAGGTCCTTCTCCCTAACCTACAGCATCCGGTATTCCCAGATGGTCTCCCATCCAAGGACTAACCAGGCTGACCCTGCTTAGCTTCCAAGGTCAGATGGGATCAGATGCCAGGGTGGTATGGCTGTAGACTGTGTACAGTCTGGGAAACACAAAATATAAATTTTACCCACAGCTAACTCTCATGATGCAGAAGAAAAAGTGTAATATCACTACCTCTCCACAGAAATGTCTAGAGTTTTTTGTTTTGTTTTGTTTCGGGGGTGGGGCGCTAAAAGGTAAAAATGAATCAAGACAGCAAAGCAACAACTTCCTTCCAATTTCCCTCATTGTTGTTAGGTGCCCTCAAGTCGGTATCTGACTCATAGAGACCCTCATAGGGTTTTCAATGCCTGACTGTTTCGGGATTGCCTTGGGAGTGGATTGCCAGGCCCTTCTCTCATTTTTGCAGTGCTGGGAACTGAACTTGGGGCCTCAGAGACTGCAGCGCAGCGCTCTACCCACTGAGCTAAATCCCAGCCCTCCAATTTCCCTCAGCCACTGAGAATTAGGAACAAGGCACTGAAACAAGGACCACAACTTTCCAGAGAGCTGAACATCTCCCAGTCTGAACGGCTCTCTCAACAGGAGGAGACCCTAGGGAATTCTTCAAAAGCTAGCTGCCAACATCCAGGTATGACTTAATAAACCATTGGCCATTTGGAAACCAGAGAATTAGCACACGAGGCAAAGCCACTTAGACATCCCCAACCTCCTTTGAAATCGGTCGTCGGGAGTTTATACACGTGCAAATTTCCCACTTGCTCAAAATCTAACACCCCAGCAGCGTAGCTTCTATACATCTCACAAATTCCTATTCCTTTTTTGGGTTGCCATCTACATAGTGAGTATTCTACTGGATAACTTTTATCTGAATAATGTAGTGCATATTAAATAAAATATTCCTAGACTTTCAGTTCATTAAAACAATGGCATTCTTGGACATCCAGACTGTTCAATTTCTCTTGGTTAAGATAGAAGGGATTGCACCTACTCATCTTCAGGGAAAAATCTAATCCTGAACATTACCCAGGTGGCAGGTTTCTATTTTTTCTGGAAGAAGTGTCTTCCCGGCTCTGTATCAACATGGTCTCTGTTTGAAATTGTTGAATTTTCTTTCTACATAAATACTTTTGATCCCATCGAGATGTAGAAACCTAGATCTTTTAGGAGGGGCTTCATTATTATTTCATAAGAACAAGTCCTTAAAGTGGTGTGGATTACATCATAGGGATCAAGTGTGTTTTCTTACCCAGCACTTCCTCTTCGTATGCACCTTTTGCACTGCTGCAGCCGACCTCACAGGACTCTCGCTATAGAAGACAAGGTAGTACTTGAGTCAAGGCAGACTTTATGCTGGTTTTACTGATAAGCTTCAACAAAAATTTGAAATCTGAATGCCTGCTATACACATGTATCTTTGTATTAATTATTTCATGTAACCTAAAGTTCCCACTTGCTGGGAGAATTAGACCCGCATTTCCCAAACTGGTTGGTGAACATGTTCCTTAGTAAAAAAAAAAAAAAAATTCATGAGGACAATCTATTATACAAATACACATTGGAAAAATGATTCTTGAAACAATACTTACTTTCCCGCCCATTTTTAGATGTTTTACTGAGATACATTCAAATACTACAAAACTTACCCATTTAAAGCACCCAGTTTCATCAGCACAATATAACTTTACAACATTTTCAGCATCCCCAAAAGATACCCCAAAACTGTAACATGCTTTTATATATGTCATTCTATTCTGTTTAATTTTGCTTAATGTGATATATGATTCACTGAACTGATTTCATAACCCTTTAATGGGTCATGTCTTATAGTCTGAAAAAACACTTAACTATGCAATGCAATTATATAGTTACCATGATGGTCAGAGTTTTAATGAGTTAGAAACCTAAAACTCTAGGCTACAATAATGCATATAGGTTACCTATTTATTGTGTTATCCATGCCTTCCTTGGAAGTTGGAAATTGGCTATAAATCTATAATAGCCGAACTTTTTAATGGATGTCTTAGTACCAATGTTGAATGTTAAGATCTACAAAAAACCTAATGATGATTAAGTCTTTATCTTATTAACCAAAAACAGAGTATATATTTGATGACTGAAAGGCAAATTTCCTGCAACACTTAGCATATGTATTAGCATTAGCTACTGAAAAAGAAAAAGAAAAACTTGGAGAGAAAGTATACATTGTAAAACTACAACACAACCACAGTCAATCTCCCTGGTCTCCTTCAATTTATGATTATAATACCTAGGACAACATGCTATTGTTTCTCATAATAATAGTGGAAACTATGGCAAAATACATTTGCCTTGAAAAGAAGGGCTGTAACATGCAATCACTAATTGTTCAATGTTTGAACTGTGCACTAAAAGGAAGTGGAGGCTGATAAGCCCAGTTTTGTTTAGTTAAGGATTAAGTTAAAACCTTGGTTTGGGCTCAGGATTATTTAACTTAAAAGGTTTAGTGTACTTTTCACATCCTCTTTGGACATTTTAGTAAAACACATTTATCATGTCCATTAACTACAGAGAAGAAAAAAACTAAGTGACAACAAAAATATTATTTAACATGAGAATTTTTTTTCAAGAAAGAAAATAGGAGATATATTTGGAAATACATGTTATTTGGAAAGATAGCTAGTCCTGGCAATCAGAGGAAATTGTGGCCTGGTTTTTCCTGGGTTATTTCATGGGAAATATATTGTAAAATTTCCATTTATCTGAGAGTTTGAATGTATCTCAAGTAGAGGCAAAGCTACCTACTATACTGGCCCGTTTCACTTCCCCCCCCCCATACACACACATACACATACAGAGGCAACCCAGTGTTGGGCTTCAAATGAAGTTATCTAGCGTTTTGTAAACTCGAGTTGTCTAGAATCTAGAGGTGGCTGGATCTCAGCAATTCACACAATTTAAGCTGTTGGATGGGATGTTTATACAGCAAATTCCAGGTTATTGAGCTGCCCCTTCCACTGTGGAAGCCACGTCTCTTCTCAGGGGCTACAAGAGCCTGCTGTCTCTGTGCCCAACCCATTCCCACTTTTCCCCATAGTAGTTATGTTAGAGGATGCTAAGTAGGAAGAGCCTGCACCCATACCACTGTGGTGTCCCATTCTGTCAGATCTCCAAAACTAAGCAAGGTCGGACCTAGTTAGTACTTGGTTGGGAGACCACCTGGGAATACCAGATGCTGTGGGCTTGGGAGAAGGACCCAGCAACCTACTCCACCACCCCCCCCCCAAAAAAGCCACATTGAAAACCCTACGAATAGCAGAGAAGCACTGACAATAGTGTTATGTCTATTGTACATAGGGTCGCTATGAGTCAGACACCAACTTAATGGCACCTAACACCAACAACAAGCAGGAAGAAAGGGAATTAAGAGGCCCCTCCAGCCACCTATTTCCTAGCCATGTGCTTCCCAGACACCAAGGATATGAATATCAATGTAAGCTTCCTCTGAGGCAAATCTCTTGATCTAGTGACAAGCAGAGGACTCAAATCACCCCTGCATTTAGCCGGGAAGAATGATAAGGACTATGTGACTCACCCACCCCCAGCAAATGAAAAGGACATTGTTCAGCTGAGCCTACTCCCTTACCAAGATCCCAGCTGCCTGGATTCCTAACCTTTTGAAACATCTGGTTCTGGGCCCATTCCATAGAAGGCACTGGGAGAGCCCATCAGCACATTCCAGGTACAGACCCCAGGAATGTTTCTTCCCTCCCTCCCCAGACCCAAATCTCACTATAAAAAACACATGTGACCTCGACTCTATGCAGCAGTATTCCTTTACTACTGCCTGCCTCCACGTCTCAAAGGTGTATTAGCTTTAATATCTATGTCTATATTCTCTACCTTTAATAAACTATATCTATATCTTCTACTATAATTTTTCTCTCATATAAATTCTTTTATATGCTGAACACAAAGGAATCGAGGTAAGATGTGCTGCACCAAGTAGGCAGCTGCTGCTCATCTCCCAGTGAGGCCTCCTGGACCTGCCAGGCCCACTGACCTACTTTCCAGGTAACAAACTAGCTGTATTGTCCCTCTGGCTTCAGCCTTGGTTTCCTGGACTGGCACATGTACTATCAGCACCTTTCCTAACTTCTATGACACAAGGAAGACACACCCAACCACCCTCCACATTCTCCTTTCGGAGAACGTGGCACTGATTTCTAAACGATGATTAACTCATTCATTCATTCAAGAATATCTATTGAGTGCCTTTTATGTGGTGTGTACTGTTTTAGGCTGTAAGAATAATAAGGCAGTGAGCAAGATGGATAAGTTCCATGCCTTTGTGAGACTTACATTCTCTTAGAAGGGGATATGCAATAACCAAAGGACAAGCTAAAAATAAATAAATAAATAAACAGTTCAAGTCAAGTACTGTGGCACTGCCTATAATCCCAGCTACTTCGGAGGCTAAAGAAGGAGGATCATGAGTTCAAGGCCTGAGGTAGCTTGTACAACTTAGACCCTGACTCAAAAAAAAAAAAAGGTTAAGGGACTGAGGATGTAGCTCAGTGATAAAGCACTTGCCTAGCATGTGTCAGGCCCTGGTTTCAACCTCCAGTACTGCAGAAAAAGAAAAGAAAAGAAAAAAGAAAGGAAGAAAGAAAAGAAGCAGGTCAGATAATGAAAAATGCTTTGCAACAAGGCCTGGTGAAACATACCAGTAACCCTAGCTGTCAGGAGGCTAAGGGAGGAGGATGGAGAATCAAAGGCCAGCCTGGGCTACACAACAAAACCCTGTCAAAGAAAGAAAGGTGAAAGGAAGGAAGGAAGGAAGGAAGGAAGGAAGGAAGGAAGGGAGGGAGGGAGGGAGGGAGGAAGGGAGGGAGAGAAAGAAAAAAAAGAAAGAAAAAGTAAGAAAGAAAGAAAGAAAGAAAGAAAGAAAGAAAGAAAGAAAGAAAGAAGAAGAAGAAAGAGAGGGAGGGAGGGAGGGAGAAAGAAAGGAAGGAAAATGAAGCAAGTCAAAGTCATGGGGCATGCCTAAGCAGGGTAGCGACCTCCTTTAAATAGGTGATCAGGAAGAACTCTCATGCCAAGCCTTCAATGATGACAAGAAGCAGAACTTACAATGGTCTGTACTGTAAGGAGGAAGCCTTGAGGCAGGAATGGTGCCTCCTATAGTCATGAAAGAGAGAAAGGCCCATGTGGCTGGCACAGAGAACATGGGAAAGGGGAGCAAGATGAGGTCAGACAAGGAGCAGTGGAGACAACAGACCTTGGTAGTTTGTCATTTTTTCCAAAAAGCCATAAGAGGCCATAAAAAGGTTTTCGGAAATGATGTGATCTACACTTGATCTTAGTCAAAAGGCTGACATGCTATAAGAAGATCCAATTTGTGTTTTAAATTTTCAGGTGTAAGCCGTCTTAGTTGCTATCATCGGTTTTCCAAGTTATATTTTGCTAAGCTATTACTTCTTAGACTTTCTCCAGGAAATATGAATTGCAAAATTTCCAGGCTTCCTAGCTGGAAATAGTCATGATGAAAATGATGAAAGTATTTGATTTCCTAAGTATGTAAATAGCTGAGTTGAAATATTTCTCTCTCTCTCTCTCTCTCTCTCTCTCTCCCCCCCCATATATACACACACATATATGCATATATATGTGTATGTATATATGGCATGTATTCCCTTTCAATCCTACTTCATCTAAAGTGATATTTTAAAGTGTAAAATAGCACAATATAAATAGAATAGAATAATTATATAAATTATTACAGAAAAGATTCACATTATATAAGTAAGCATGGAGACTGGGCAACATAATGATTAACAGGGAACTAGTAAATTACATATCTAATCCCAGGTTGTTTCATTGCTTGAAAGACTTTCTCCTTCATTTTCTTGACACTAGGGCAGTCCCTTTAGATACCTCTCTTTAGAAGTAATTCTGCTTTAATCACATAAAAACATTATCAGGAAGTTTCTTCTTATTGTTTTTATTCTCAACCAGAAAAGATATTTACATGTCTGTTGACATAAAAGGGACAAATATCTCCTTCTGTTTTATTTCCTTTTAGCCAACTTCCACCTCTACCCACTTGCAGTAAAACTCTCTCCAGTGCAGAGTAGCCACAGACTATTGAGAAAATGTTCCAAATTTAACAATTTTTGTTCTCTCTTAAGAGGGAATTTTTCTGCTTTACTAAAGGATGATAATTGATATTCTTTCCTCAGGCAGGATAGGATCATTCCTTTCTCTAGTTTCCACAGCATTTGAATAGAACTTAACATAGATTTTAAAGTGAAAAATAATATAGCTTCTTCGCATCAACTCTTGTCAAATAACCTAATTCTGAGGGAATAAAATCCAGGACAGATAACTTTAGTTGAAGAAGACTGAGTAGAAAAGACCAAAATCTTAAGGCCTTTCCAAAGAGCAGAAAATGAAGTGTAGGAGAGGAGGGCAGAAAGGACCATGGAGAGAACCACAGGGGCGCCAGAGTCAATGTGAAGTCACTTATTATCACAGGAGGGGAAAAAAATGTTTCAAAATCTTGGCAAAGGATTTCATTGCATAATGAGGAAAACTCAATTAAAGGGTTCTCTCTTAACATGATGGATTTCATGGTAGAGTACACTCTGTTTTGGGGAAGAAAATGAGATATCCCTGCCTATGTCCCTTCTACCCTCCCCTCCCCTGCCAGCCCCAAGCCTGCCTCTCCCCAGGCTCCAGGAATTACAATCCTCCCAACCACATTAGAATAATATACAGTCAGTCCTCTACGTTGGCAGAGTCTACAGCAGCAGATTCAACTAATTGACCATCAAAAATATTTTTTTAATATGCCAACATTTTTTCTTGTCTTTATATCCTAAATGGCATAAGAACTATCCATATAGCATTTACATTCTATTAGGTATTATAAGCAATCTAGAGATAATTTAAAGTATATAGGAAGTATATAGGTTATATGCAAATACTACACCATTTTACATAAGGCACTTCAGCATCTGAGGATTTGGGTATCCATAGAGGTTCCTGGAACCAGTCTCCCTCAGATACTGAGGGACAACTACATACATGTACATGAGAATGTGTGTATGCACACATATTCATATGTTTTTTATGTATAAACTATATATGCACATAGATACATAAAGCACAGAAAATAGTTGGGCCAAAAATGGAATTATACCCTCATTTTTATATCCAGAGCAGTAACACTCCTAGTAAGAAAGTCTCTGCGCACTGACAATACTTTGCATTCCTTCACTCTTATTTTAATAGCTTTTTAAAGATCAGAGGAAAAGACATGGGGTTTGATGACACCTTTTTTTTAAAAGTAATTGTCAACTCACCTCACAAACAGTGGCATAGGTATCATTCTGCATAGAAAAAAAAGGTAAAACTAATTAAAGTTCTGCAAATTGTAAATAATTTTAATGACGCTTAGCTGTACATTTCCCCACCATTGATAAATAAGCAACAAAAAAAGCAAAGAAAAAGAAGCCTAGCTGGGCACAGTAGCTCACATTTGTATTCCCAGCGCTCAGAAAGCTGAAGCAGGAAGATCAAGGGCTCAAGGCCAGCCTCGGCTGCATATTAAGTTCCAAGCCAACCTGAGCTACACAGCAAGACCTTGTCTCAAGAATCTCTCTCTCTCTCTCTCTCTCTCTCTCTCTCTCTCTGACGCGCGCACACACACACACACACACACACACACACACACACACGGTTGCGGAGAGCCCAGAGACAGGCCACTGCATGAATAGCTCCAAAAATTATGTTGTTTGCCTCATAACGGAAAAAAAATGGTAGAGCATGATAGCTAACGTCTACTGGAAAATCTCAAGTCAAGTGAAAGGTAACATATAATAGAGCATGTTAGGGAATAAAGAGTGTTCGCGGAAGCAAAAAAAGACAAACTGAAATGAAAACCACCAGTACTAGTTCTGGCTAGTACAGGCCAGCAGGTCCCTCTGTCCAAACTGGCTGATCCAGCATCCAAACTGCTTCCTGGATCCTTGCCTGGCAAAACATGGTCTCCCACTCATTCACTCAGTCCATGCTGGAGCAGCTGCCGTGTGCCCCACACTGTGGTCAGTGGAGGGCAGACAGACTAAAAAAGTCAGCGCTTCCTGCCTTGAAGGAGCTTACATGTTGGCGTAAAAGACATTAAACACATCACTAAACAAACAATTATTTAACTCGCTATTTGTGAAAAGGGCTGGGATTTAGCTCAGTTGGTAGAGCACTGCGCTGCTGTCTCTGAGGTCCCGAGTTCAATTCCCAGCACTGCAAAAATGGGAGAAGGGCCTGGCAATCCACTCCCAAGGCAATCCCGAAACAGTCAGCCATTGAAAACCCTATGAGGGTCGCTATGAGTCAGACACCGACTCGATGGCACCTAACAGCAACAACAACAATTTGTGAAAAGTGTATCAAAGTTACTAAGTACAGGTGACAAACACTCCTCTTTTTGCTTCCATTCTATGAGGCACATGGCCACAAACATGAGAATGGGCCTAAGTAATTCCCATAGCAGAGGTCTGCAACGACATGCTCCATAAGAAAAACTATGAGGACTATCTGTATGGGTAGTTTAACGTCCTATTTAAACTTCACTGCCATAAAGTGGTTCAATAATAGAAAACAATGTTAGTATTATTCATACAATTTACACTCTGACCTGAAGAACTTGAAAAAAGGAACCCAGTTTTAAGTGACAAAATTCTTATCCATGAGATCAGAATACATATAATGTGTCAGACACTATGCTTAGGAATGAGATTCTATTATTATTCTAATTAACTGATGAGGAAAGTAAAGAACCAAGGGATTAAGGATCTTAACTAAGTTACACAGTAAGTGGCAAAGCCCGAGTAAATTAAAACTGAAAAGTTGAGTATCTGGAATCCATTTCTTACATAAAGTAGAGTAAAATAAGTGTTTGTGACCTCTGGATTTGATTGCTATCATGTTTCCTACAAAGAAACTTTAAACATGACCTAGTGCCTTCCTAGCCAAAATGAGGTCTGGGGATCATGGAGCATCTTATGTCTTGAAGCCTGTTATGACTACAGACTCTTGGGACCTGCTCCAAACATAGTGAATCAGAATCTGCATCTTAACAATACCCCAGATAACTGTATGCTGAAGTTTGAGAAGTAAAGCACTAGGAAATTTAAGAGACATCTAGCATTCTATCAAAAGGCTTTAATAATTTTGGAACAATTGGATATCCCCAGTTTCCATTAATCTTCCTTGGCCTTCTGTTGCATTAATAATATTGGGCTCAACTTCTTTCCATTACTGTGAATTACTTAAGCTATCATAATTTTTCTTGGGGTCAAGCAAACAAGTTGAAAACCAAAGGGAATGCAAATGGGAATCCTCTTAGACAACTTTTCTCTGGCAGGAAATATCAGTACCAAAATAAAAACATAATTAATACTTACACACTTTAAAGCACAGTTTTCCTGATCTACAGAGTTCCAAAAATGACATCCTTGGATGCACTGTAGGAGATAATAACAGCCAATGGTGACTAAAGAAATGTGATTTTATCACTTTGAGTTTTGTTGTTGTATTTAGGTGCCATCAAGTTGTGTCTGACCCAAAGCGACCCTATGTACAACAGAACAAAATGCTCCCTGACAGTGTGCCATACCCTGCACTGTGTCAGTGCTTCTCTGTTATTTATAGGGTTTTCAATGGCTGATTGTTTCAGGAGTGGAATGTCAGGTCCCTCTCTCATTTTTATGGTGCTGGGGATCAAACCCAGGCCCTTACAGTGGTTTAGCTCAGTTGATAGAGTGCTTGCTTTGCATGCTCTGAGGTCCTGGGTTCAATCTCCAGGACCACAAAAATGGGAGAAGGTTCTGGCAGCCCACTCCCAAAATAATCCCAAAACAATCAGCCATAGAAAACCCTATGAATAGCAGAGAAGCACTGACATAGTGCTAAGCATGGCATAGTGCCAAAGAATGTTTCATTCTGTTGTACTTATGGTCACTATGACCTTGTATTTCAGAAATAGAAATCTACCAAGGAATTTGAGGCCTCCAAAGGATAAGAGATTCTAATCAGAGTTGTAGACAGACTGGGGCTTAGTGTGGCTCACTGAAGGGTAGCAGAGCTGCTGAGTGGAGTTAAGACCTAGGCAGGTCTGGAACCCAGAGAGCATCCAACACTTGGGAACACTGTCCACTGGGTAGCTGGTGGCAGGTAAAGGTATCAAGTACATCCTAGGTCCATTGGCTGTCCTCACATAATAAGCAAAACTCAAAACTTGGGATGCAGTTAGATGATGACATGTCAATACCTGATAGGGAGATTATTTGGGGAACCTGCTACCTACTAGCTGCTTTCACCTCATAGCCACCCTGACCTCCTATTGTACAGTCTTGGCACATTTCTCCTTACCATACTTGATTTGTCTGTGCCTGCAACTGTCTTGACATGCTGATAACCCCCAGATTTAAAACTGCACCTCAACTCTTTCCTGATCTCCAGATCCAGATGCCCGTATGCTTATTAGATGTCTCCACTGAAATCCCTACAAACACCTCAGATTCAGTTTGTGACACATTAAATTCTTCACTTTCCACCCTCATATCTGCTCCTTCTCTGTTTTCCATTAACATGCTAACTCTTCTGAATCGCCTAAGCCAGCAATCAGGGCACCTTCTCTATCTCTCATCCCCTCATCTTCCTCCCCATGGAAAAACCATCATCAAATCCTACTGATTCACCTGTTCATTGACCAAATCCATCTGGGTTTCTCACTCATGACCCTGATTGTCTGCTGTGCCCTTCACCACTTACCAACAGTTTCATGAAGAACTCCTTATTTCCATCTTTAGAATGACCTGTCTAAAACTAAACCTGGTCACGCTCTTATGTTAAACTCATATCTCTCCTTCATCTTGTAGATTGAGACCAAATTACTAGGCATATTTTACAGAGTCCTTAGCCACCCAGCCCCACTTAACTTGCCCACCTCATCTTCCACCTCCATAACCTCTATACACATCCAATTTTCCAAACAAGTCAAAATACTCCTGATTTCCTGGGCAAGTTAGGCAACCTTGGGCCCTTGTGTCTTGACACAAAGAACCACCTCTTAATGATTTGTGTTTTACCCTCTATCTCTTCTAGAGAATTCTTCATCTTTCAATTTGAAGGGCTTGCAGGTAAGTGAGGTGCCTTTTTCTCTTGTGTATTCCCTTAACCCTACCCCTTAACCCTACCACCATGTTGGTTCTAATGAGGCTGTTTTATGCATGGGTCCATCTCTCTGATTTTATGTATGTGTCTCAAAAGGTTGTGGATCCTTTTAAACAGAAATTCTATTTTATTCATTTGTAAATCTCTAGTGCTTAGCCTGATCCCTGGTTCATACTTACACCTTGAGTCACTAAACACTTATTGAATAAATGAATATATGTCCAAAAAAAGTAATAAAGCCACAAAATGTAATTGTTAGAAGCAGCACTGGAGACTGTATAACCCTCTCAGATATCACACAATAAAACTGAATCTTAGAAATATTAAGTAATTTATCTAAAGCCACTCGGCTATGCAGAGTCAAAATCAGGGACTTGGATTAGTTCTATCCTTTTCTACTCAACACACTTTACTTTTAAAATAATTCTATAATTTCTATTTCTCACTATTTTCAATTTGATTTTTTTTCCTGTGAGGACAATAAATGAGACTTAGCAATTATTCCTACTGTAATAAAACCTGACCATTGTTCCTTTTCTATCAACACAAACACTGTAAGTTTCTTGACAATGGAAGCGATTACTCACCAATTCACTCAAATTGTATGATGTGCCAATGTCAGGCTGCCTGCCCTGAAATGAAGAAGGAAGTAGTAAACACTAGTTATGGATATTGGGCTCATTGTAACTGCCACACCTTGATAAAACAAAAAAGTTTCCTGGAATAGTATTGCCTTCTCATTCTTTTCTAACTCTAAAGAGCCAAATGTTTTAAATCCATCGCGAAGCCAGACAAAATTCTGGTGCAAATTACAGATTTAATGCCTAAGAATTCTGCAGGAACTTAAAAGGGTAAGGGTGCGGCTATCAGAGAGATAAAGGACAATGGAGAGAGTCTCATGTAGAATTATATAAAGTGGTGGGCAGGTCAACTAATCAAGTAGAAGGTACTCCTGGATTAGAGACAAATTGTTCTTAAATTTTTCTTTTTCTTTTTATTTTTTTTACAATTATTTGTTAAATACAGAAAAATTAATTCAGAGAGCTATATGTAATAAAACATAGATTCTCTTGATTTCACATATATTTGGGAATTTGAGAAGTTTTTATGTCCTGGGAGAAAATAAAGGGGAACTGAGGAAATTATCTATAAATTATCTATAAATCATCCTTCTCTTCTTATTATTTGGGTGGAGTCCTTCATCAACAGAAAGTTTCTCAAAGGATGGCAATCCTTGGCCTATGATTATGATGATCAGATAAGTACCTGAATAGTTTCACTTGGATATGATCTAATTTTCATCGATCATATGCTCCACTGATTGACTTGGAATCATAGGCAGAGGAAACCTAAGTGAATATTTCTAGTAATTCTAGTTGGTGATGATCAGAACCTCCCCTTAAAGGTTTGCTGATATAAACCATTGAATTGTGAAGTCATTAACCCATCAAGGGACACAGCATCTCTCTTTGTACTATAACCAGTACTATAACCAAGATATGTCACAGGAGATGGCAAAATATCACAAGACAGGTCAGGAAGTGGTTTAAGCATCTGGTGTGGCTTCTGAACCATCTGTGTTTTCAAAGGGGAGGGGGAGGACATTCAATCACTAAGCTCACCAAGCTCTCTGCTTCTTTCTATACATTTTTCTTCTCATTCTATCCCCTGTGCTAGGAACAGTGCCCGATATACACCAGCTATTCAATAAATATATGCTGAAGGAATACATCCATAAATTCAAAGTGGCCTCCCACTTAAGAATGCTCCAGAAGTCCCTTGGAAGCTTCATCCAATACCCTAGCATTGTAGGGATTAACTTGAAAAGTACTCAGACACAGGAACCAAAAAACAAATGTTACCCTTTTACCTCCTAATGTGATGTGTGAATGAAGATTTCTCTAACCTCCATTCCCTGACCACATATATTTGTAAGGAAATGAGAAGATTGCTTATATGTTTTTTATTTTAAATGAGAATTAAATAATATTGATGTTTTGTTTTAGAAAGAGCTATATCATTTCAATTAATTTTATAACCAAGTATTTAATAGTACTTTGTTTCCATTAATTTGTTCAAAATGAAATTTTGATTCTCCTTTTTATGAATGAATCCCAATCATATAAAATCAGGTGAAAGATAATGAATTCATAGTTGATTTTTCCGCCATCATCTAAAA
Organism: Pedetes capensis; assembly: GCA_007922755.1. Taxonomy (NCBI): domain Eukaryota; kingdom Metazoa; phylum Chordata; class Mammalia; order Rodentia; family Pedetidae; genus Pedetes; species Pedetes capensis. The sequence goes on from VMDO01001605.1 coordinate 68,984, forward strand.
AATGTATGTTAGCTCATAAAAGAAAAAAATTGACTGCTGGGAGTCTTTTTGATCCATTTTAAACAATAAGACAACACAGATTTTCTTTATGACCGTAAAGTCACATTGGAACAGTCGTGAGTCTTTCTGTTGGCACTTCTTGAGACAAAATTTAACAGGCTGAACAGAGTGCCAGTCAAAAGGTCTTGGGTAAGGTAGCCTCAGGAGGCAGGTCGGTGAGTTTCTGATAAAGCAGATTTTGTCAACATTCTTCCCCAATCACCACTTATTCTCTAACATCCTCCTCCTCATAATAATCATAGCCAACATTTATTGAATTACTTCTATGGTTCAGGGACTCTCAAAGGTGCTTTACACTAAATAGCATTCAACAATCTCAACAACTCCACAAGGTAGTTGCTATTATTAACAGAGGTTGACAGTGGAGGCACTGAAAAAAATTGTGGAGTTAGGACTTGAAGAAGTCAGGAGATTGTTGGCAGAGCCCATGTCTTAGCAAATGCACAATGCTTCCCATGTTCTGCACCAAATTCCCATTCTCACTTTGGACCTTGGGATCTCCCAGCAGTTCACCCAAGCTCCAGCAAAGGCCTTCAAGAGAAAAACCCAGTTTCACATCTCAGAACCCTCTCAACCAAAAACCTACTTCTTGGCACAAGCTTTTCTATCCTGCCCACCTCAATTCAAATTACTTTCATTCTTTACTTCCCACCCTAATAAATGGAATGGAGCAGAATGATCTGCATTTTAACCACACATATTGTACTTGTCCCCAATGTGAGAACTTAAAATTAGTGTTCTCATCTGACACATAAGTAAGATAATATTTACTTCATAAGGGTCTTTGGAGATTCAATTAAATAATGTATTAATTATTATTGTACAATGCAGACCCTTAGATATCCACTACTAGTATTATGTGCAAACTTGCTGTATAGCCTTTTGCATCGGTATCTTTGTTTCATTATGCAATAATCTTCTCAGACAAATTTTTCTTTTTCTTTTTATTGAGACAGAGTCACACTGTGTGGCTGGCCTGGAACTCCCTACGTAGACCACACTGGTCTCAAACTTTCACCTATCCTCCCGCCTCAGCCTCCCAAGTGTTGGTATTATACCACCCAACACACTGAGCAGATAAATTTCTTTATGTACAAGGTAAACAGTATGTTTTCCCTTTGAGTTTTCATATTTGTTAACTCGTGGTTTTCTAGAAATCTATCAATTTACATTCCAACCAATAGTGCACACAAATGTCAGCTTACTCATACCTTTACCAACCACAAGTATTTCTGCCTTTGCCAACCTGATAGAAGAAAAACTGATCATTTATGTTTCTTTGCAATTCTTTGGTTACTGTGAGATTGCCTATTTATCACAGGCTTTGTAGACAATATATTTCTTCTTTATTGGAAGTGGTTATTTATTCTCTAAACTTATTTTACATATTTTACATATTTTACATTTTCATGCATATCAGGGTTGGTAAATTTTTATTTATCACATATAATACCTTTGGCTTTGTTTTTATTGTATTCTATTTACTGTTATAACAGTTTAGTTTTAAACAGTCAAATTTATCATTGATGTCATTTAAATAATCTGGGTTTTCTTAATCAGGCTTTTCAAGGCATTCTCACTCTAAGATTATAGAAATATTCTCTCTCAATTTCTTCTAATATTTTAATGGTACAAACTTTTGTTTTTTGCTATTGGTTTGTTTTGGTTCTTATTGTTTTACTATTTGTCTATATTTAAATCACTATTTAGTACCTCCTAGAATTTATTTGAATCTGATACTGAGGGTTTTTTTATTTTATTTTAAGTGCATGGTGCCTTATTGGTTTGAATTGCCATCTTTGTCATATTCTCTATTACCTTATTTACATGGTTTTATTTTTGGATTATATTCACATTATATTTTACTGGCCAATACAAACTATGGTATTTCTATGCCAATACTAACCTTGCAAATTTCTGGATATTTGATAAAATTTTTTAATTGGAGTTTTGTCTGTTATTTTGATTTAATGTTACATATTAACATACAAGAAATGCATTGATATTTATACAGGATTTTTTAAACCAGGACAAACTTCTGAGCCCTATTGTTTCTAATAGTCTTGTGGTTGAATTTCAGTTGATTCCTTTAGATCTTTAAAAGTAGATTTTAAAAATGTGTTGTCATTATCATCTAATGCTATACGAACTGTAATGCATAATATTTGTAACAATTGTTAACTGCTGAGTGGCATCTTAATATGTTGTAATTTCCACGGAGGCATGGATCACATAATTTACCCTTTGCATTCCCAATTGCATCCACAACAAAGGTGAATATACAGAGATATCCAGGATATTTTGTTAAATTGAATTGATAATTCTAAATGAGTAGTTCTCAACATAACATCCTCAGTTGTTGGAATTTGTTACTCAAAGGAAAAAAGAAAAGAAGAAGAAGAATAACAGCAGCAGCAAGATTTTGTTGCCAAAGATGAGAAAATTATGATTAAATAAAAATTTTAATTTGCTATTAAAGGTATGGGGGCTGGGGTTTAACTCAGTTGGTAGAGTGGTGCACTGCACTCTCTGAGGACCTGAGTTCCATCCCCAACACTGCAAAGATGGGAGCAGGATGTGGCAGTCCACTCCCAAAGCAATCCTGAAACAATTAGCCATTGAAAACCCCATGAGGATCACTGAGTCAGACATGACTCAATGGCACCTAACAACAACAATTGAAGGTATAACAAAACGCGTATCCACAAATTATTTGACCATGAATCTTTGTTTTTCCTTATTTTTTACAAAGAATCTCACAGTACTAGTGTTTTGAAGAACATTATTGTCTTGTTTTCTGTAGCACGTGACATCTAGAATTCAAATAATATTAAGTCAGTTAATACACACAAGTAATACTTCCCTTGATCAATGAAAAATACCCATACTCAAGCATAGAACTCTGGTGGGTTTTTGTCCAGAAATTCTAACCTTCTCTTGTTCAAGACTCTTGTTTCCTTTCTAAATGAAAAAATGCCTCAGTGTCAAGAACCACCCAGTAAAATCAAAGATGACCTTCATTGCAAATGTCCATGTTAAAAAGGATGCAGAGGAAACATAAGATGCTACATCCAATTGTTCATTCACCTCATTTTTTCCCCTCTAAAACCAGTGTGGGAGACCCAGATGAGAACACATTAACTACATTTGCTGGTCAAATTGGCAGACTGTGTCTCTTTTGCAATCCCCACCTTATCAGCTGTGCCTTTCTCTGTAGGTGGTGAACGGAAGGCAACTCAACAAAGGAACAAACTGTCTGCTCTTGCTGCCAAACCCTGAGATCAAGGAGCCCACACAAAAATGAGAATAAAGAAAACTGAACTAAACTAAAATAGAGACTGTAATATTAAAAATAATCAAAATCAGTTTCAATAGTAGAGAAATTAACAAATTACAGTGGCAGTTCATATAATGGAACATTCTAAATACACTAAAGATCCTGTCTCTGAAAAGCTTCAAGATATAGGGGGAAACTCATAATGTGAAGTGAAAAGTCTAGGTGCACAACTGCATATAAAACTATATGTAAATATATTGCAATCTTAGCACTCAGGAGGTGTAAGCAGGAGGATCAAGAGCAGCTTGGGCTACACAGGAAGTTCCAGGCAAGCCTGAGCTATATAGTGAGACTCCATGGGCTAGGATTTAGCTCAGTGGGTAGAGCGCTGCGCTGCAGTCTCTGAGGCCCCAAGTTCAATTCCCAGCACAGCAAAAATGGGAGAAGGGCCTGGCAATCCACTCCCAAGGCAATCCTGAAACAGTCAGCCATTGAAAACCCTATGAGGGTCGCTATGAATCGGATACCGACTCAACAGCACCTAACAACAAACAAATCTCAAAAAAAAAAAAAAAAAAAATATATATATAGGCCAAGTGCGGTGGCACATGCCTGTAATTCCAGCAATTGGAGCAGTTGAGTCAGGAAGATCCCAAGTGTAAGGCCAGAGGCAGCCTGCACAACTTAGGGAGAACCTGCCTCAAAATTTTAAAAAAGAAAAAAAGAAGGTGCTGCAGGTGCTGCTCAGTGGTAAAGTACTTGCTCAGCATGTGCCAGACTGGACCCTGAGTTCAGCCACTAGTACTGGATAAGGAGGTTGGCTTAGTAGACTATTTTAAACATAACTAAATCACAACTGAAAGGTATGATACAGTATATATATCAAAGAAATAACAGCCACAAATGAGAAATAAGACATAAATTTTCATATCAAAAAATCATTAGTTAAAAATTACAAATGCACAGGTAGAAATAAAGAGATACAAGTAACCCTTTCTTTAAAATAAATTGTTATTTTATATAGCATCTACATCTGCTTCCTTGGTCATTCACCTCCCTATAGTAAATATTGCAGTTAGTCTGGAACTAAGGTTTATCTTGTGGCCAAACCTACTTTATATCTTAGGACAAATATTAATGATTTTGTAATGTTACTTTAAATGGAATCTATTTTTAAAGTGTGTAAAAACGACTCCCTTTAAGCTCCCTTTACCCAACCCCACACCACTCCTCAAAAAAATTATGACCAGATAACAAAGAAATAAAATAACCTGGCTTATCTTCTGAAATTGTAAGTACTCCTATTTTACTTCAGAAAAAAAAAATAATCTACCTTTCCTTGCTATTGCTTCTCATGAGAAACATCCTCATGAAGACAATTCTGTTATAACAAGCGGGATTGATGTCATAGTTCCTGCAAAGACAAATATTTGATCTGTGAAACTTACCAAGTTTGTTACACAAGACTTTATGCAGCTGTTTAAAACTGTACACCGTGCCACAGAAATCCATATGCAGCCAACAGTCACAAAATTGACAAGTTTCAGGATAAGCCAGCGAATGTTCTTCATCCCTTCACCAAAGGTGGATTTTTAGATGGCTGGTCTGATTTTCTCCATTTTGTTATATGAACTCTTTAGGCTTCATCGCTTCAATTGAAAGAATGGCTAGCAGATTTTTTGGTTTTGTTTTACAATGTTAGCGTATTGCTGTCTTTTGAAATAATATTGAGACCTATTAGTTTAGACCTTTGGATCCTCGATAGCTTGTAAAATTCATATAACAGCTATTTCATAACTCAGCTTCCTTCTTCTTCCATAAAGTCCCTTGTTGACTGATCATTAGATCCTAGAAGAGCGCTTTACATGGAAAGTAAACAGTGAAAACGCAAATTGCATTTCAGCAAACCTGTGACACAGGCACAGTCTGAAATTCGAATGCTTCAGTGGATCATACGCCACTTCTTTGAGGTTGTTTCAACTATGCAGGAAATTGGGCTTTACCCTTCTATGGTCTAGCAAACAGTAGCACTAGTATGATACAGGACTATCAAAAATTGTTGTTGTCAAGTTGCCTCCAACTCATAACGACCCTCATAGGGTTTTCAGTGGCTGATTATTTTGGAATTGCTTTGGGAGAGGCAACAAAATCAAGCAATGGAACAGAAAGGGAAAACAGAACACTTTGAAACCAATTACATATTTTTAAGTTAAAGAGCAAACAAAGCTGAAATTAATGGATAAATTCTCTGAGGGTGAATTAAAGACAAGGAAGTTTACTAGAACACTCTCAGAACTTCAGTACATATTAACTAAAATACTGCCTTATCAGGTCTATTGAGACAGAAAGCAACTGCCATAGAGACCTAAGATATGTACAAGGGTAGCTGCCCTGAAAAGGAAATATGGCACAGAGTTTCAATTAGCCTAGCATCAAGATAAAGTTAAGCTGAAATCTAAAACAAAGAATTTGAAATCTACCTGACACAGAATTAAGTCATTCTGGATAACTACTTTTTAGATTGCAGAGGATTAAGTAGTTAAAGCCAGATATTTTTGTGGTGGCTTTCTTTTTAAATGACAATATGAAGTGTCAAACTTCCTTTTTTTGTTACACAAACTGTAGCAAATGTATTTTGTTTTTCTCAGTGACATGAACTTCTTATTGTAACAGATACATGAGGTTTTGTTTGGGGCTGAATATCTTTTGGTACACAGCATCACATGAATAGATATAGATCCCAGACTTTACCCGTTAAAACATATTTCCATGAAAAATTTTCCTGCTGTACCTGCTCCTTGTTCATTTTGTTGCATTTTCAGAAGTATAAAGATTATACAGCCTTTTATTTCTTGGCCAGAGGAATCTGAGTGTCTTTCTATAAAAGGCAATTTAAATCTAAGAACAGTGTACCATACCTAAGGGATTTTCTCATCCCAACAAAATTTATCTTTATCATAGTAGCTACCAGTGCTCTTTGCCATTTAGCATAAACAATATTTGTAACTTTTTCTTCACTAATGAAATGGACCACCAAATATGGTCCACTGAAAACCTAACAATATTCTTTTATCTTACTTGTTCTTGGGGTGTGAAAAAGAAGTATCCCTCTAATTTCAAGATTGTGTGTTTATCCTGGGTGTGGGAATTAAATTGGCACATAAATTTGCACTTGTGTAAGATGAAGTATGTCCAAAGACATTTGTTACAGAATTATTCATACCAGCAAAAGTTTGGAAACAACCTAAAAGTATAATAATGCAGTTCTGGATCAATCTATTTGCATAATCTTCATGCAATTTCTCTATGTGAACTATTTGAATTTCCTCACAACATGATGGTCCCTGGATAGACTGCTTGTATGGTGGCTTACACACTGGTGAAGGCGCTCCAGATCTCATAGCATAAATTGTATTGTCTTTAGAAATCACAACGTCATATCTGGTGTATCCTATTGGTTAGGAGAGAGTTATAAACCTACCCAGATTTGAGAAGAGGGGAATTAGACCCTCCACTTCTTGATTTTGGAGAAGCAATGTTCTAGAAGAATATGTAAAGTGGGAGAGAGATTATTGTACCATTTTTGGAAAATATAATCTGTTACCATAAAGGCAGTCATCATTTACATGATTCTGATGTGCATAAATTTCAGTTACCATAGTTCAATTTTAACACCAGTTTCTCAACACTGCACATCAAACTTCAGTCACCATATTAGCCATGAATCATCACCTAAAAGATAAACGTCTCAGCTATTCTTCCAGTCCACAGACTACATGTAAATCACAGATGGGATCATGATCAGAAACCAATCATGTCACTTCTTTCAAAATCTGTCAGTGATTGGCCTTTGCACATCTATTATTCAATTCATGCACAGACAGAAAACTAGGTAGTTGTATTGCCTCCTTGTCTCCCAGTGGTAAATCCATATGACATTTAGAAAAATTGTTATTGTTGGTGTTAGGTGCCATTAAGTCAGTATCCAACTCATAACGACCCTCATAGGGTTTTCATTGGCTGACTGTTTCGGGATTGCCTTGGGAGTGGATTGCCAAGCCCTTCTCCCATTTTTGTGGTGCTGGGGATTGAACTCAGGACCTCAGAGACTGCAGTGTAGCGCTCTACCAACTGAGCTAAATCCCAGCCCCTTTAGAAAAATAGATAATTGAAAAAGTAAATTGGCCAAAAAAGGTTAAAATTCAGTAAAGAAATGAAAGATGATAAAACTAGAAGTAAAATTAGAATTAAATGTAAATCAGTAAACTGATCATGTGTGTTGGTCAGCTTTCTGTTACTATAACAAATATCTAAGATAAAAACTTATAAAGATAAAACTTATAAAGAGAAAAAGGTTATTTTGGCTTACAATTTTGGAGGTTCTAGTCCATAATCAGGCAGATCAACTGCTTTTTGTCCCTTGGTAGGGGATTGAGGGAGACAGACATCATGGCTGGAGCACTTGACAGAGAAAAATAGCTCACCTCATAGCCAGAGAGCAAAAGAAAGGAAAAGGAAGGAGCCAGAGTCTCACTATCCCCTTGGAAGGCACATCTAAAAGACCTCCCACCAGACTCCACTACTTAGTTTCTACTACCTTCCTGGGGAACAAGCTTTTAGCATGTGGGCCTTTGGGAAACATTCATGATGCAAAAAATAGTGCCATAAGAATATTAAGATTGCTGCTGTTTGACGAACTCTAAGCATGCAGCCCAAGGAAAATGTGAAGGTAAATTTATGCACATAGATGAGAAAAGTGATTGTGATGAAAAGAATGAAGATACCCCCAAGGAAGTCAAACCAGGAAAAAATCACATTAAGCATATCCCTTGGAGATATTTCATAGCACGGAAAATGTAAATGATAAAATGCCAGACATTGATTCAAACTGTTGACTCAAAACACAGCTCCAAATGGAACTTGGTGATCTGCTAAGTAATACATTTCAAAAGTTTTACCTAATAGCCTGGCACAGTGGTGCATACCTATAATCCCAGCAACTCAGGAGGCAGAGGCTGAGGAATTGTAAATTTGAGGCCAGAGGCAGCCTGAGTAACTTAGCGAGACACTGTCTCAAAATAAAAAGTCAAAAAGGTCAATATAAATGGACTAGAAATTGCATGTAATTGTTCTAACAAGATAGAAACAAAGACCACTACAGGAAAAGTTTCTATCTTAAACAGAAATGGAACCCAAGGACATATAGAAAAATACTACATAGTAAAAGATAGAGAAGACTTGGATGGAAAACTTAGATGGGAAGGGGGGAGGGAGGTAAACATAGAGGAGGGTAAGGAGTAACCTATATGAATAATGTTTATCAAATTGCATATATGAAAATTGTCATAATGAAAAGCATGTCAAAATGAATCACATTATGATGTACATTAAAAATTTCTAAAAAAAAAAAAGTCAAAAATGGTCTAGGGATTTGGCTCTGTGGCAGAGTGCTTGCAAAAGCATGTGTGAGGCCTTAGGTTCAACTCCCCAGTATGGTAAAAATAAATAAATAAAATTTTGTAAAAAGTTACAAAAGTTTTACCTAATAGTCACAAAGATGTTAGATTAGATACAGAGGGGACTAAAGATACCAAAGATAATTTTGGCTCTTGTCTACAGCATTCCATCTCTCCACACTCTGGGAGTGCTAGTCAGTCAATCAGTCTGCAGAACCTTTAACACAGATGTGGCGTCTTTAGACTACTTTAGTTCATAGTTCCACCTGTTGGCCAAGCATTACATTTGTGCATCCAAGAGCTACATTATAAACTTCAGCTATTATCTTCCATAAGCAAAGTTTCCATAAAATTTCCATAGATCATTCGCCTTGGCTTCTATACTAAGAAGGCTTGGGAATTGTCCCATAGCTGCTTCAGCTTTTCTCTGTATTAATGTAGTCAGTAATCCTTCCTGAGTTAAAATTCAGGCTCTTTCCCACCTTTTGGTTTGGGAATAGTCCTATATAGTTTGCATACAGTTTATAATCCATTATTGTAGTACATAATCTTTTTTAGAACAGCTTTTCACCCTTTTCCTCTTCCTGAAATAAAATTTTTTCTGTACTAGTTTTGAAATCAAATCCTTTTAAAGGAATATTTTCCCTTGTTTTCAGCAAATTCAGGTTGTTCTAAAATTTTGAGTCTAGACCATATACATGCAGGGAGGTCTCCTTTGGCTCTAGTACTTGGCCAATCTTGGTAAAACTACCATGCATGCAATTGCTATTGGAGAATAATTGCTTTGGTACAGTTTGGATAAAAACGTTAGCCCAAAATCTTTGGATATCCTATATAAGAGTTGAAGTTAGTCTGAGGTAGGTAGAAGTTTGAGTATGCCCTAAGGTTTCTCAAAGTTTTCCAGGCCTAATGGTAATATTTGCATCATCTGGAATTTGAGTACACTGAATTACTCCTCTAAACTGAGCTCCTGTGGTAGTTAGGTCCCATACTGCAGGGTATCCAGCCACATTTACAGGTCATTAGAACACATTATGCTAAGGCAGGAAACACAGGTATCTGCAATAGATAAACCATTATACCCAGCAATTTGGTGCATCTCAGCATCTCCAATATCAATAGCAACACAGTAATCCAGTTGGTTGGACCCAGTTAATATTTTTCTCTTTTTATAGTAGGAAAAAGTTCTATTTCTTTGACTATAGGGGTTGTGGACCTACAACAGGTAATCCAAAAAGGGGGTTCCTTTTGGCAGATGTAAAATAAAGACTCTGCCAGCCTAACTCCTGTAATGTTTTTCTTTACCTAACTCACACTGAACAATGAGAGAACTCTTCTCCAGGGTAATGAAAATTTTGAATTTGTCCAAACACGAAGGCTTGGCTCAAGTAAAGCTTTGGTAAACAAACAGTCATGACAAAAACATGATTAATGGGAGGACATAACATCATCATCATAATTTGCAGTTTCAACAAAATCAAGATCAGCATTATTCTTATCACTTAGGAAAATATACCAAGGTAAATTCCAAATATCTTAGACAATTTATAAAAGGCCTATATATAAAAGTATTTGGAGAAGTATGCTGCAAAAGAGAGAAGATTAATAAAAATGTGGAAAGGCTTTGAGTTCATTTACTTTGGGTAAACATACAAAGACTAAGACAAATTGATATCCTTGTGTCAGAGGCATTTGGATAAAATTCAATTGCCAGGTTTCAAATGACCCATTCAGTAAAGAGAAATGTCTTTGTGACCCATGAAGCAATTTATCATAATTATGTTTAGGACAAACAGAGCACCTTGGATAGAACTTGTAAGCTATTATTGGGGAAGGTTTCCAAAAATATCCTTTATCTCAAGAGATTATTTTCTCTGGTGTGTCATGAGTTAAATTATGCACATATTTCAGAAGAGGCAATTGGGCACTTAGAGGTATTATGAGCTTTTCATTGGGTCTTAACCAAAGATTCTTCTGGAATTTAAATTTATAACCTTCCTGTTGCCAGGCATCTTTTTCCTCATGGCGCCATCTGTTGAGCCTGAAGAAGAAGGTTATTGGTAGAATTGTTACAGTGAACAGGATGAGTTCTTTTAGGGCATTTGGTTCCATATAATGCAACTCTTTGCTACTTCATCAGCCAAATTATTACCTTTTGCTTTTCTTTTCTTTTTTTTTCAATACTGTGGTGTTGAACCCAGGGCCTTGTGCATGCCTTCCAAGTGAGCTAGCGCTAAGTTGCACCCAGCCCATTTTTTACATTTTATTTTGAGACAGGTCTCACTATGTTATGCAGGCTGATCTTTTGCTTGTCATTATTTGTGTTAGAATGTCCTAGTTGTTTGGGCAAATATATGTTGTTGTTGTTTAGCACCTAGCAATACTGAGATCTATTTTGAATAGGTGGGTTGGAGGAAGTTAGAAATCCTCTTTATTTCCACACATATCAGTCATGCACTACTCCAAACACATGGAAACTATCTGTGTAAATATTAGCTGTTTTATTTTATGCTAAATGTCATGCTGTAGTAAAGACTATGTGTTTAGTCACTTGAGTAGATTTAATCCCAGGCAAATGAACATTTTTGATTATATTAAGAGTGGAAGTAACTGCATATCTTGCCTGAAAATATCCTCACCCATCTCAAAAATAAAAGCCATCAGTAAACAAAATCAATTCTGTATGTGCTTTCTTTTTTATTTTATTTTGCGGTACTGGGGACTTGAACCCAGGGCCTCATGCATCCTTTGCAAGCATTCGACCACTGAGCTATGTATTTTTTACTTTTTATTTTGAGACAAAATCTCACTAAATTACCCAGGCTGCCCCTGGCCTCAAACTTGCAATCCTCCTGCCTCTATCTCCTAAATCACTGGGATTATGGGCATCCACCAATGAGTCCAGTTTTAATTGTGCATTTTCAATGGGTGTCTCCAAAGTGTCTCTTCTAGAACAGAGTATATTTGTTATTTGAGTATAGTTGTGATTATCATTTTTTAATTAATCTGGTAAAGGAAGTAAAGTAGGAGGATTGAGAGAGTTGCATCATGTTAGGAAACATTTAGAGATGAAAGCAAAAGTATCTCATGACAAGTTAGACAACTTATTTAATAATGTTGGGTGTGATATGAATTTAGGAAAAGTTCTACAGTGTGGGGTACATAAATGGTGAGAAGAGACCCTAAAGTGAGCTCTTTAGCTGTTCTCAGTAACACAGTAGGGGCAGAGATGGCCCTACCACAGGGAGGATGTCTTCTGTTTATTGTTGTTGTTGTTAAATGCCATAGGGTCAGACTCAACTCATAATAACCCTATGTACAACAGAATGAAACATGCCCAGACACTGTGCCATGCATGCAATGTTTTTTTATACTTAAGCCCATTGTTGCAGACACTGTGTCAATCCATCTAGTAGAGAATCTTACTGTCTTTCATGACCCACCACTCTCCCAGACATGATGTCCTTCTCCAGGGATTGCTCCCTCCTGACAACATAGCCAAAATACATAAGGTGCAGTCTAGCCGTCCTTGCTTCCAAGGATGATTGCACTTCTTCCAGAATGGATCTGTTGGTTCTTTTGGCTGTCAATGATATATGCAATATTAGTCTCCAACACCATAATTCAAAATCATCAATTCTTCTTGTCTCCCTTATTCATTGTCCAGCTTTCACAAGAATATCATGTGACTGAAAATACCATAGTATTAATTATTAATCAGGCACACTTTTGTCTTCAATGTGACATCTTTATTTTTCAACACTTTAAAGAGGTCTTTGGTAACAGCTTTTCCCAATGAATTCTTGACTGTTACTTTGTTGGGTATTGATTGTTGAACCAAGTAAAATGAAATCTTGGACAACCTCAATATTTTCTCCATTTATCATGGTTTTGTTTATTGACCCAATTGTAAAGACTTTAGTTTTCTTGATGTTGTGGTGCAATCCATATTGAAGTCTTGTGTTCTTTGACCTTCAACAGCAAGTGTTTCAAATCCTCTTCACTTTTGGCAAGCAAAATTGTGTCATCTGCAAATGGCAAGTTGTTAATGAGTCTTCCTCCTATTCTTGTCACATGCTCTTCTTCATGAAGTCCAACTTCTCAGATTATTTGCTCATCATAGAGAATGAAGAGGTATGATGAAAAGATACAACCCTGATGCACACTTTTCCTGACTTTAAACCAAGCAGCATTTCCTTGTTCTGTTTGAACAACTGCCTCCTGGTCCATGAATAGATTCCTCATGTTGTTGTTGTTGTTGTTAGGTGTCATTGAGTCGGTATCTGACTCATAGCGACCCTCATAGGGTTTTCAATGGCTGACTGTTTCAGGATTGCCTTGGGAGTGGATTGCCAGGTCCTTCTCCCATTTTTTGCGGTGTTAGGAATCGAACTCAGGACCTCAGAGACCGTAGCGCAGCGCTCTACCAAATGAGCTAAATCCCAGCCCTAGATTCCTCATGAGTACAATTAAATGCTCTGGTATTCCCATTCTTCACAATGTTGTCCATAATTTGTTGTGATCCACATAGTCAAATGCCTTTGCATAGTCGATAAAACTTGGATAGAGATCTTTCTGGTATCCTCTGTCCTCTGGTTACTTGGTCTAATTGCTGACTGAAGGACCCCAGGGGCCTTGTTTTCAAGTCAGTATTGCTGATACAGTTTTTTCCTTGTTATGAAAAAGAGAGGAAACGGAGATTAAAATTTAAGTGCCTTTAAGCAAGGGCTTGGCTCACTACTGTTTTTAAAGCCTTAATTGCTATCTCTTTCCCTAGGCCAAACTGTATAGTATTTAGTCTGCCTTGTTTTAATCCTTGAAATAGTGGTTGAACTAATAATTTGGAATCCAATTTTGAAATTTTTGGGAATCCAATTTAGACAATACCAGTTAGTCCTAGGATTCATGTAGTGGAGTCCTTTCTTACTCCTTATAAGAGAATAGATAATTAGGAGTTTTGTTGTTGTTAGGTGCTATAGAGTTTTAATACTTCCTATATTTAAGGTCGGGCTGGGATTTAGCTCAGTTGGTAGAGCGCTGCACTGCAGTCTCTGAGGCCCCGAGTTCAATTCCCAGCATCGCAAAAATGGGAGAAGGGCCTGGCAATCCACTCCCAAGGCAACCCTGAAGCACTCAGCCATTGAAACCCCTACGAGGGTCGCTATGAGTCAGATACTGACTCAACGGCACCTAACAACAACAAAAATAACATATTTAAGGTCTGGGAGAAGTACATGGCAATCCACTCCTAAAGCAATCCTGAAACAATCAGCCATTGAAAACTCTGTAAGGGTCACTATGAGTCAGACCTGACTCTACAGTACCTAACAACAACAACATATTTAAGATTCTCTCTCCCTTTGAGAGATGAAGATATGAGCATTCTGTGCTTTTAAAAGTCATGTCCCAATAGAAGAACAGAGAAACTGTATACCATCTAAAAAGTATGGTATCTTAAAATTTCTTCTAGTTGAAATTGTATGGAGTTTGTCTTAAAGGCAATTATAGGTAGGCCAGAAATTTCTACTTTTTGAATTTTTTATCTTTTCTCTGAGAGAGGGAGCTTTTAAACATGGGATGTAAAACAGACAGTGTATCACCTGTAACTATTAAGACATTTGTTTCTTCCTGGTTAATAATGATCTCTAATTCTCCTAGCTCCTAAGTGTCTGTCATCTTGTGGCACTGTGACAGCTTGTGTTGCTGTGATTCTGAAAGCTATACCATCAGCATTTCAGATACCAGCAGGAACACTCATGGTGGACAGGTTTCAGCTGAGCTTACAGACCAAGACAGATTGGGATGAAGGACCCAGAATCCCACTCTAGAAACAAATAGCCATGGAAAACCTGATGAATAATAAAGAAGCACTGTCAAATATACTGTCAGAAAATGAGCCCCCCAGGCTGCAAGGCATTCAAAAGACTATTGGATAAGAGTTGCCTCCTCAAAGTAGATTTGTCCTTAATGATGAGAATGGAGTAAAGCCCCTGGGACTTCCTGATGTAATACAACTCAGAATGAGAACATAATAGCTGCAATAGCGGGCTCAAACATAAGAAGATCATGTGCATGGTACAGTGTTCAGTAGTGTTTCATTCTTTTGTAAATAGGATTGCTGTGAGGCACACCCAATTCAATGGCACCTAACAACAACAATTCTCCTAGGGTATAGGAAAAAATGTCCTACCCTCCGAGCAGCCCAATTCTAGCCTTGAGTTTTGATCAGGATTTCTCTCAGAGGTCTGTTACCCCTTTGGGGACAGCATCCATCTGAGTTTTTTATAATTCTTTTCGAAATGGCTAGGTTTTTACAACAGCTATAAATAACTCTGTCTCTCTTAGGATGAGAGAAGTAAGTAGGGCCTTTTGTCTGAGAGCTTAGCTGTTTTAACTGTAAGTTCCTAATTTTGGTATCATTCTTTCTCCTTTTTTATAGCAGTTCTTGAAAGTTGGTCTGTTAAGTTTACAAGGGCAACTGTGGGAAGGGAGGCACTTTTTTTTTTCCCATGCTAGGGGTTAAACCCAGGGCCTCGCACTTGCATGCGTTGCAAGTGTTGAACCCCTGAGCTGCATCCCCAGCCCATTTTTTTCACTTTTTGAGTCAAGGTCTTGTTAAATTACACAGACTGCCTCTGGGCTCAAACTTGCAATCCTCTTGGGGAGGCACATATTGTATTGTATTGTATTGTTTCATTTGCCCAAAGTGGCCAATTCCTCTTCCCCAAAGTTCTCAGGGTAATTCCTTAATGTTCTTTATTATTTTTTTAAATCTGATGTAGAATTCAGGTTCGGACTTTCCTGTATTTTGGCACAATCAATAACTCATGGGAAGTTTTTTTTTTTTCAATACTAGGGCGTTGAACCCAAAGCCTTGCATATACTTAGCAAATGCTCTACCAGTGGGCTGTACCCCCAGCCCACTTTTTTTTTTTTTAATCTGGAGACAGGACCTCGCTTAGTTTCATAGGCTGTCTCTGGCTTCAAACTTGAGATCCTCCTGCCTCTGCCTCCTGAGTCTCTCAGAATATAGTGCATAGCACCACACCCAATTTGTGGGAATATTTTTGACATTGTAGCACAGAGGCAGTCTCCTAACTCTCAGCAGGCATTCCTAGCATCTTTTTTTTTTTTTTTTTTCTTGTTGAGCCCTCAAGAGAAAAGAGACTTTTTTCTAGTTGGCCAAATGAAACTATTCCTCTCTCTGTCTTGCTTTCTGAAGTTAGTAATTGAATTAACTGATATAAGTCAGAAAACCCCATGTTGTAGGTCAATAGGGTGATCTGAAATTCTTTAGCAAATCCCAGTGCATCCTGATATGGATCAGAAAACTCTGTAATCAAAATTTACAGTTCAGTTGTGTCCAGGGAGGATAGATAATATCAGGATCTCCTCTCCCTCTAGGCTTTATCTTTTAAAAAGTCATGATAATCTTTTCCTTTGACAGAACATTTTATTTCTCTTGGGGATTATTAGAGAAGAGAGTATAAGGAGAGACAAAAGCAGAGAAGGATAGACAGGAGCAGGGAGTTGAGAAAAGTTAGCTACTTTAGAAATCATCTTTTAGTTCTGACATGATCTTTAAATTTTTCTTATTAATTTTCTGTTCTTCAATATCCTTTTAAATTTCTGATGCAGTATCCAAAACTTCTATTAATTTTTTGTAAACTAGTAATTTTATCACTTCCTATCTTAGATGCTTTTAAATCCCAATTAAAGTAGGCTGCCCATTTATCATTGTTGTTATTGTTATATACCCTAGGACTTATAGTTTAACATGCCAAAGAATCTACTTACTAATATCAATTTTTCCCCCCACAGGGGGAAACGTAAAGCCAAGTTGTTTTTAGTTAGATTGTCCCACTTTTCCAAATACAAGTTGAATTACCATAATTATCAAACATACAAACTGGAGTGCCAAATGGCAGGTTTTTTTTCTTGAAATACTTCTTCCTTTTTGAATTTCTGTTTTCCATTTTTAGTGCCTTCATTCCTGAAAATTGCAACTTTCTATGCTAAAATGTAGGATTTGTGTTTTGGATCAGATTTATATGGTGCTTATCAGAGGAGCTCCTTCCACTGTCACCCCAAAGTCAGTTTCTCTCACTGTGTCACAGGTTTGTCCTACATGTTTACAGGAAAGTGAGGGAGCTCAAGACACTGGGCAATCACTCCTATGTGTATCTTCCTAGGTGAGCCAATAAGTTTTCTTCTGATCCAGGAATGAGGGATGTCTTTGGGGGACTTCTCTACAAGGTTGTTGAATGTCCTGGGGAGGTTTCCCAGACAGGTCTATCCATTTGGGTTGGAAGGAACAAGTTCCTCTTATCTTCAATGCCTTTATGATCAGATGATGATAGAATTTCTGTGCTAAAGGGAGCAAAGTTGAAATGAACAGGAGAAAAAGAAAAGCAAAATGCAGAGCTAGATATTATAGGGGTGGCTAGAGAAAAATGACTGAATGCTAGCAAACAAGTTCTTACATATGCTCTGAAACAAGTTTTCCCAAATGCTCTGACAAATGCTGAGAAACAACAGAAGGATATCCATCAACCAGCTCAGAATTAACCAATAGATCATCAACCAAAAGAAAAGGAGTCCTAGGGCCCAGAAAGAACCCACCAACACACACCTGAGGAGGTAAAACAGACAGTGGGGACAAAGAGTCTATGCTGGTACAAGGTACCTATCTGGGTGACTCCTCCAATGAAAGTGGATCATTCCTGGGGCCCCACATTGGGTGCCAAAATTGTCAATGCAAAATACAGCTCTTCCTTGAAAGTAAATAGAGAAAATTTATTCTGAGCCAAATAATGAGCAACCATGGCCCAGGTACACAGATTCAGTTTGCCCTGAATGACATGTTCCAATGTGGAGGAGTTTACATGAACTTCTATAATCATAAAACAAAAGAAAGTCATAAATCAATGCCTTCGCTAAATGCATTGGTCAGGCCATCAGGTAGGCGGGTCATAGCGAAGCTGGGAAACCTCTTCTGTAGGTTTCAGATTCTATCTCACAACATTCTTAGCATTAGGTTTGGTGGAAACTGGTGGTCTGCTAAGTAATACCTTCCAAAAGGTTTACTTAATAGTTACAAGGATATTAGGTCAGATATAGAGATTGGTAATCAATAGCTATGAAGGGATTATGTTGTTGTTGTTAAGTGCCATTGAGTTGGATACAACTCACAGAGACACTTGTAGTGTTTTCAATGTGACTGTTTCAGGATTGTTTCAAGAATGGATTGCCACACCTTTCTCCCATTTTTGCAGTTCTGGGAGAGTGCAGCTCAGCACTCTACCAACTGCCCTAAACCATAGAGAGTTCATTTTGGCTCTTGTTCTGCAACATTCCATCTCTCCACAATCTCAGTGTTCTAGTCAGTTGGTCTGAAGAACCTTAAACAAAGATGTGGTTTCTTTAGAGAACTTTAGCTCAAAAAGTTTTGATAACTTACCAAAATACAAAAAGGAGGACCTCTCTGAATCAAGTTATAGGATGACAAGGGGTAAGAAACAATTGTAATTTCTCCCATTTATTAAGGTGAATTTGCACAGTTTTTGGTTAATTGGTTTGGTTTGGTTTGGTTTGGTGGGGGTGTTGTTGTTGATTGTTTGTTTGTTTTATGAGACAAAGTCTTGCTCTGTTGCCAAGGCTGGCCTGGAACTCATTATGTAAACCAGGCTGCCTCAAAAGTGCATTGATCCTCCTGCTTCAGCTTCTCAAGTATAGGGATTACAGGCATGCACCTCCATGCGTGGCTGCATGGTTTGTTTACACAGTTATTTTTATGATCCTGCACTTCCAAGAAAAATGAAGAGTGCCTGCATCATAAGCCAAATGAGAGTAGAGGGTCATAGTTTACAGGAAACTGGGGTTGTCTCCACAAGGGATAAAGATGGCTTTATTCTTCACTGACTACTCATTTGTAATGTCTTCATTTTATATTATGAATGCATACTACAGAGTCAAAATAATTTCAAAAAATAATAATCTGGAAACTATTCTGCACTAGTATTTGAAAGGATAAAACTTACAAGCCTGAAAATTCATCTTAAGTTAGAATAAAATGCTCTAAATACATGTTGTTGTTGTTGTTGTTGTTTTGTTGTTAGATGCTGTCTAGTGGATGTCCAACTCATAGCAACCCTATGTACAACAGGCAAAACACTATTTTCAGTGCTTCTCTGTTATTCATAGGGCTTTCAATGGCAGATTATTTTTTGGGAGTGGGTTGCCGGGTCCTTCTCCGAAACCTACAGCACCTGGTGTTCCCAGGTGGTCTCCTATCCAAGTACTAACCAGGCCCGACCCTGCTTAGCTTTCAAGATCTGATGGGATTGGATCCCACAGGGCTACAGCTGCAGGCAATAATAAGTTTATCCATTATATACCTTCTTATTTTTGTTGTTGTCAGGTGACATTGAGTCATTGTCTGACTCATAGCCACTCTACATACAACAGGCAAAACACTATGGTCAGTGCAACCCTGCTTAGCTTCCAAGATCAGAAAGGATCAGACTCCAGGGTGGTATGACTGGAGACAATCAGTAAGTTTAGCTACACTGAAAGATGAAAGAAATTTTATGATCACTGAATGAATTTCTTTTAGATGAACTTTACAAAACATATTTCCACAGAGGTTAGATCAAACACAATTTACATCCCATTAAATGAATAAAATATAGCATTGTTGTTGTTTTTGTTAGGTGCTGTTGAATCAGTATCCAACTCATAGCTACTCTACATGTAACAGGCAAAACACTATTGTCAGTGCTTCTCTGCTGTTCATAGGGTTTTCAATGGCAGATTGATTTTTGGGAGTGGGTTGCTGGGTCCGTCTCCCAAGCCTACAGCACCTGGTGTTCCCAGGTGGTCTCCCATCCAAGTACTAACCAGGTCCGACCCTGCTTAGCTTCTGAGATTTGACGGGATTGGATGCCACAGTGGTTCGGCTGCAGGCCTAAATACATGAGAAGAGTCCAGATCAAGCAAAATCCTCCAAAGTGTCTTTGAACAATACTCTAGGTACAAGCATTAAAACTTTATCCTGAGCCAGGAGTGGTGGCCCACACCTGTAATCCCAGCAACTCGGGAGGCAAAGACAGAAGGATTGCAAGTTTGAGATCAGAGGCAGTTGTGTAATTTAGCAAGACTCTGTCTCAAATAGTAAAAGTGGGCTGGGGGTGCAACTCAGTGGTAGAGCATTTGCAAAGCATGCAGGCACAAAGCCCTGGGTTCAAGCCCCAGTATAGGGGGAAAAAAAAACTTTATCTCAACAGACAAAGCTGGAACTGCTGTATAATCTTTTACAATTAATCAAATTTCCCATGGGATCAACTCTGTGATTAAGAGATCACAGTCTGAAATGATGACTTGGTAGAATGAATCAGTGCAATGGCATTGTAACAGAAGGAATTGTAAAAATGTTCCCTGCATTCTGGTCTTTCTTCTCTGGAATGACCTCTACACTTGATAAGTAACAGAATAGATCTGATATCATCCAGATGCATTTATCAGCTCTGAAATTATATAAAGTATATATACTCAAACCCAGCTGTACTCTGTTAATATCATATAACTCCAGGAAAGTACAATCATATCATTACCAAAAAGAACTCCAAATTTGGACCCATTTCCTTTTACTAGTGGGCTTGGAAGGAGCCAAGTCAAGACTCAAGACCTAGGAATTTGCCATGAAATAAAATTCTTACTTGAGCACATGCTTTTGCCATCATCTCTTTCTGTGTTATTAGGACCATTGTGAGCCTGGTAATGGTCTACCACAGCATATAAGCTGAACCTTGCAATTGGCCAAAAGACAGATACACTGGGAATCTCCAGGGCAATATCTCTGGTGGCTGTTTTGTAACTTCAATCCATGAAGCATTGTGCCTATTTAAGTTTCTTATACCCAGTGTATCTCATTTGCCTGCCTTGGAGAAGGGATGATGCTACAGAATGCATGGAACCAAAATATTAAATCAGTGAGTTTTGAAACTCAAAAGGTGCAAGCCTAGAGGAACAGAAACTAGAAACAAAATTAAGTTTAGTTTCTGATCTGCAATTTGTCCCTGCATATTAATCTAGAATTAATTTTTTATTTCAGGTTAGGACCTTGTAGGTGAAATGCAAAAGTAGGGGGTTTTGTCAGTCTTATTTTCTGTAATTCTTTGCTGAGGGTGGGAATGGGATCAATTATAGAATGCCTTTTGCTTATTATAAGAGGTAAAAATCACAATGAAAGGCAGAAGGTGGGATTTTTTGGCTCTTCTCAATATTTACTTCTGAGTGTTCAGAGGAATTGTTATTATTATTCAGAGTATTTTTCCTGCCACTTCCAAAAACAGAGCATTTTCAGAAAACTAAAGTTCTAGGAGGTTAGTATTTTAAATGGTTTCTCTTTATATTTACTCCTAAAGTTGTTGTTGTTGTTGTTGTTGTTGTTGTTAGGTGCCGTTGAGTCAGTATCCAACTCATAGTGGCCCTCATAGGGTTTTCAATGGCTGACTGTTTCAGGATTGCCTGGGGAGTGGATTGCCAGGCCCTTCTCCCACTCCTAAAGTAGTAATACCTAAAAGACATTATGCCTCAGCGGAAGCAATTTCTAGAAATTGAGACCAGATACTGCATGACCTATCATCCATTTTAACTAAAGCTAGTCCTGAAGTGAGAACTCCTTTAGGAGTAAAAGTCAGAGTGTTTCAAAAGTAAAGTCAGGCTTCTGAGCCTTTTCCTCTTCTCCTAGCCTCCAGGGATAGAGGAGAATGCTCTCCTTCCTCAAGATGCTCCCAAATTTGTTTCTAATGCAGCTAATACACCCCCTAAGACACTAAGGCCAAGAGATCCCACAGCTTCCTCTGCAGTACCAATCACCTTGCAGACCCACAATACTCCCAACACCCTAGCCCCATGCCTTTCGACCATAATCACTGCTATTTCAAACTTTCACTCTAGGCAGGACTATATGGACACACAAAATAAGATAGCAATTTCACAAGAGCCATCACACAAACAAAGATGCAAAGAGCATTCGTGGTATTCACAGAGGCAGGTAGGAGCAGGTCCGGGAGGCAGAAGCTGACCCATGGGAAACAAGCCCCAAGACATTTGTTGTTTAAGGAAGTCACATACTGTAAGAATTACATGATTATTATTGTCATTAATAAGGTGTGTATAACATGAAGGAAATTCCAGCATTGGCCTTATTACAGGAACTGAAAAACCCATAAAAAGGAAAATAAAAAAAAAGAAAAAGGAAAAGAAAAAAAGGAAATTCTACCAATTACATCCTTAATGGCTATTTGCCTGCAGCCGTACCACTGTGGTATCCAATCCAGTCAGATCTTGGAAGCTAAGCAGGGTCAGGCCTGGTTAATACTTGGGTGGGAGACCACCTGGGAACACCAGGTGCTGTAGGTTTGGGAGAAGGATCCAGCAACCCACTACCAACAAACAATCAGCCATTGAAAGCCCCATGAGTAGCAGAGAAGCACTAACAATAGTGTTTTGCCTGTTGTACATAGGGTTGCTATGAGTTGGACACTGACTTAAGGGCACCCAACAACAACAATGGCTATTTGACTATTTACCATTTATAATTAATTAATCTGAGCAAAAAACCAATTGACTTTGAATACTGACTTCAGGGGTGCTGGGGTTTAGCTCAGTGGGTAGAGCACTACGCTGCATTCTCTAAGGACCAGGGATCAGTCCCCAGCACCACAAAAATTGGAGAAGGATGTGGCAATCCACTCCCAAAGCAATCCTGAAAACAATCAGCCAATGAAAACCCTATGAGGGTTGCTCTGAGTCAAACCTGACTCAACATCACCCAACAGCAACAACAACTGACTTTAGACACCCCCCCTCAAAAAAAAAACCTGCCTCCAAAGTATAGATCAAAGTTCATCCAGAAATGAGAAGAATAGGAATCTTTCAGATTTCTTTGCTTAAAACATCATTGGAGTAGGCCAAACGTTGTGGCACACACCTGTAATCCCAGAACTAAGGAGGTGAAGATAGGAGGAACATGAGTTCAAGGTCAGCCAGACATACATAGCGAGAATTTGTCTCAAGAAAAAATATTATTGCAGTGATAAAGTGAGGTTGCTGATAAATCTGGACATGGTTCTGGAATGTAATATGTATGAAGAGTTTATCAGGTGCTAAAACATGGTGTTAGGTCCTTCAATGTGCTTTATTCTTCTTATCCCTACAGAAGGTCTCTAATACCAAAGACTTCACCTTTTCTATTGCTAAAATAAAAACATAACATAGTTTGCTTTCCCTGTTTATATTTAATGAAACAATTTCTCAATACATCTCACATGCTTTCTTTCAATAAGAGCACTTTGAGCATTTAGAAGCAAAGACTACAGCCAGTGAAAGAAAAGGGCTTTGCTTAAGACCTCTTATTGCTATTGTAATGATAGAAGAACTGCACTGTTTTAACTCATAGAGAAGAATTAGGAAATGACAACTTTGGTTTAGAAAATATTTCTTTCTTCAATCAGCTCACCTGCATTGCAAATATTACAACATAATGTTTCAGACAAAGTTTTCAATTGTATTCTTTGATGCAAACAATGAAATTTCACAATGCAAAACGGTTGCAAAACCTTTCAGCCATTGAACAATGCACTATTTACTGCCTTATATCAGAGACGGCCCTTGGAGGAGCACATTTGCTCAAACTACAAGCAGAACATTAATAGGAGAGAGTACAGCAAGTGGAGTTGGGCTTAGAGCTGCAATATCATCCAGGAAGCAGGCTTATGTGCCTACTGTCTCCCTGGTGAGTGGGAAGCAAACCACGATGGAGGCCTCCATCAAGGTTCAGCTTTTTAAAAGATCATCATTATGTGGGGACAATGTCTGCAGCAGAGACTTTTAAAGATACACTATCTAAACCACACCAAAGTTTAATTCCCCTGTTTTGAAATATACATATAACTCAGAATAGTTCCAATAGCTTCTACCATGAGTTCTGGGTGGACACAGAATCATAGCTGCTTTGAAACAGACACATACCACATTCTCTTAAATCATACTTCATGAGTACTACTCACTAAAAAATGGTTTATGAGTATTATGTTCCATTCTCTTAAGACTCGATAAAATAATTGTTAGCAGATCCAGTTTACAGTTGGGAAAACTGAGGATAAGGAGGTTACTTTTCTCAAGTTCATTCACATAGGAAGTAGAATTGGGACTGAAATGTGAACTTATGTGACCCTGAAGTCTATAATCTTAACCTTAACAATAAAGTTAAACTTCCTTTGGAAATAATGTCATGAGTCTCAGTATTCCTTTCATCTTTTGGAGCTAGAATATATCATTAGAATGGGCTTAATTCTTTTAAAGATGAAATGTGTTTTATTTGTCATTATCAATTTAAAATTTAGAATAACCTTCTCACCAAATATACACATACACAAACACACACACAATAATCAAACACAAGAGGAAAACAACCTCTGAATTGCCGAACTATAGGAAAGTATCTTCTAATTGCTGCTATTACTAATCGTATCACAGTTTGAATAAAACTCTTGGAGATAATGGCGACATTCTAAATCTAATATTATCAGTTGTAATAGTAGCATTTCTAAAGTAAATGTAGCGTAGCTGATTCTTCCGGGTTGAACATAATGATAGCCATCTTGGCCATCTTGATACCAAACACCTGAAGTGACCTAGGGGCACTTCTGCCCTGCAGCCATTGAAATGAAATAAGCAAAACCATACAGCATTACTAGGCCTATAGGAAAGGTAATGGTTGGCATCCCCTCTTGGGACAGAATCCTCATGAAGTCCTCACAAAACCCCTGTACCAATCACTAACCCTTCCTGCCCCAACTGCACTCAATGCTAAATTATATAACAGATGACCTGCTGGCTGAGGGTGGGACTCATTGGTGATGCAGCTTTGGGACATCCTGATAGAACTCTTCAGATTCTCCCCTTTCATGGACCTCTAGTGAAGGCCATCCATGAGTTGCCCATGCCCCTGTAATCGACCCCAATAAACTGATGGTTCATGAAGGTTAGCATAACTATCTGTATCCCTTTGGTTTTCATGCAACAATAAATAATTACATCATACATTTACATTGAACTAGGTATTTTTCAGAATACATAGTATCTTCTGCCAACATTTCAAATGAGTTACTAAGACAGACATCTAATACTGAGTACAACTAAGACAGGATGGTGTACTTTGTTGGTTGGGAGCTAAATGGTAGTGCTATCAGGAATCTGGCAGCAAACCTCAGTCCTCATATTCAGTACATAAATGAATTTAGACCAAATACAGAAGTTATAGTGGAGAGTATAAACAACATCTATTAAAAGGCAGTCCATCTTTACAAAATAATTATAGGGAAAACTGAGGCACTTGGGGAAGTTTAGATAAACCTGGGAAGGAACTTGGAAAAGCCACAGTTCTCTGGGAAAGTTGGTATAAGGATATTTCTATTCCTAGAGGAAAAGGTAAAGCCAGAGAAAACAGAAGAGTTAAGCAAGCTTCTAAAAGGAAAAATACCTTAAATAGACAGAGAAGACGGTGGCAGGAGAGAAGGGGAGGCATGCACGTGGCCACCAGGGAGGAGGAGGAGAGCGCAGAAGTGAGAAGTGAAGAGTAAGAAAGGAAAAAGGAAGAGAGAGAAAGGGGGGCACACGTTCCCTCTAGTTTTTGTTTGAACTAGGGCACATGCAGTATGGCATCAGCCCTGGGTACCCAGGAGTTCAAGAAGTATCCAGTGCTGCAGGAGTTCAAGCTCCACCTGGAAAAGCCCTTTGTTGTGGCTTAGGGTGTATGAAGGCCAGGGCTTTTGTTTTTTGTATAATGGCTCAGTAGACTTTCCTCATACTTTACTTTAGGAAGAATGGGCCCATAGGTGGAAGTCCTGGAATAGTCTGCCTTTGTTTGTGCTCAGGCAGCTATTCTTCTTGGATTACGGTGTGGGATCCATTAGAATAATGTCTTTCCAATGTCCTTAGAGATATGTCTCCCACATGGCTTCATCCATTATGGCTGAATGCAGAGTTAATTAGAATCCCCTTCTTTCCCATATTGCCTGCTAAAATCTAAGCTAACCTACCTAATATTAGGACAGTATGGTGCACTTTGATTTTTTGGGAACTAAATTTCCCTTTATAAGCTTAAATTTTGGGTTTCTTATTTGTCTAAATACATGTCATTAGGTCAATCAATTTAAATAGACTGTTCTTCCTTTATCTCTAGAATTCTGAAAACCCAGCTGTGAGGGCTATGGTAAGATGACAGCTTCAGGCTCATGAGGACAACTGCCCTTATCAGGAGAGTCTAGAGGGACAGATGCACAGCTTTCTGCTCTCCCAAGACTTGGGTTGCTGGACACCAACTCAGTCTCTGGATCCATTTGCTTCAAGTCTTACTGGATATGTCAACATGACAGTGGACAGACTCTAGTCTGTCCCAACACACAGTATAAGCACTTATTGCTCCTCTATTTAAAATGCTTTAGTCTGTTTCCATTTCTCTTAGAACAATATCTGAAGTCCCTAAGTTAATACAGTATCCAAGGCTCTCCTCAGCCCACCTCTCAGCTCCTCTCTCGGCTCTCCTTCTCTTACATTTCTCCCAGACTAGCCAGAACTTCCCTGGCTCTTACCCTCTCCAGTGGAGCCTCCCCCATCAACTTCTATTGGCTGGAAGGCCCACTCCACCCTCCATCTTCCTCATCCTTCCCATCTCACCCACCACTTCCCCAGGGACACCTCCTGTGACGCCCAAGACTAAGTTTGGCTTCTTCAATATGAGGTCTTATGACTCTTTGCATGTTCCTTTTGCCTACTGTTAGCACCCTTGTGTTATTTGCTGCTTGATCTCTCCTTCATGATGTGTTTAAAGGCTGTATTCCACAGTACATTGTCAGTCTGAGAATAGAGGAGGTTTCACTCCTGACTCCTTCGACAACTACTTCAGCCAACACATTCAACAATGTCATATTCAAACATCTTGATCTAAAAAACAAATCAATTTTATTTGATTCAATCTAATCACCATTCAATACATATTTATTAAGTAAATAGATTAATAAAGCATTACTATAGTTTTAGGCTGTGTATGGGGGGGTCAACTATTAGTGTTAATTATTAAAAGAAACTCCCTACATCCTATGAATTTTACCATTGGATTTCATAGAGGTTTTTCAAAGTTAAATACAATAGCAAATTCCAAAAGTGGGTCCTATTAGAAATACAAGCTCAGCAGGTTCACCCAGCTGCTTTGATCTTGATCAATATTCTGCTCCCCAGAGTTTTCTTCATCCTTCTGTGAGGTTAAGCTCATTTCTGTTCTTGAGTTCTCTGGAGCCCTTACAGGTGAGTTCTGCATGATTTCCTTCTGACCCTGTGGAAGGAGGAATCAGGACCAGATCTAGATTTTGTACCATCACCCCTTCTTCCACACGCAAACACTCCCTTAGCATGAAGATGGACAGGGGTAGCCAGAAGCCCTTCTTCATTTTCTCTTCCTGTGACTGACTGATCGTTTAAGACTATGGCTGAGTTCTTTCACCTGGGAACCCCACTCCTGAAATGATCAAACTCTCCTTGTACTTTTAACCCCACAAAACTCCTTGGACTTAAGCACAATACACAAGTCATGGTACAGTGATGCCGAGTCTAGGTATCTGGGTTGAAGCTATGCAAAGACATTTTAAAAACATTCTACCTTATCGCTCCCATAGATTCACCACATTAGAAACTTTGGATGAGGAGGATGCTGAGGGAGAATGGGGAAAGGCAGTGACATTGGACATGACAAGTATACACAGACTTCTGTCCCACACTTCAAAGGCTTATTGCTATAAATTAAGTAAGCACATCTCTATTCGGCAACCCTGTGATAATCAGTACCTTAAAGGTACCAGCTTCCTGGCTCATGAAGCCCAAGGAAGGTTAGAAAGATGATTTAATGATATAAAGAAAAATAGGAATGAGCCATAGGAAGGAAATTGAGACAGTTTGTTATTAAAACTTAAAAAAAAAAAACTCTGCTAATTGTTTATGCTTTGGAGTGCTAGAAAGATGAGTGCATTTGAAATATAGGACAAAAGCTAGTGGTATGAATCATAAAACATTACCCAGTGTGTGACTAGAGGAAAGCAAAAATAATTACAGAACAAATGATGTAAGCAGAAAAGAAAACTGAGCACCATGACACATGTCTGTAATCTGAGCACTGGGGAGGCTGAGGTAGGAGAATTTCAAGTTGGAGGCCCGCCTGGGCTGCATGGAGAGGCCTTGTCTGCAGAAGAAGGAGAAGGGTCTTGAGAATATTATACCCTATCATCTGACCTTGGGAACTCTTTAAAATTTGTGTAGCTGAAACCCTCACCTTCCCAGAGAGTCTGGGGCAGAAAGTTTCCCTATTAACAATCTACCAATAGGAATTTCTGATAAAGCCAGCACAGTGGTGCATGCCTGTAATTCCAGCAACTCAGGAGGCTGAGCCAGGAGAATTGCAGGCTCCAGGCCAGAGGCAGCCTGTGTAACTTACCAAGACACTGTCTCAAGATAAAAAATTAAAAAGGCACTGGAGGTGCAGCTCAGTGGTACAGCATTTCCAAAGTATGCATGAGCCCCTGGGTTCAGCCATCCAGTACCACTCAATCAATCAATACATGGAATTTTGGAAAGGTAGCAGCTCTGTAGAGTTCATCAACACAGCCAGACCACTATTATCATTCAAAGGACAAAACCCTACCATGGTGCAAGAGGAGAGGCCTTCCCTCCTTACCCCAGACTCCAAGCTTTGTCAGTGCCTGGGAATGATAGGAAAAACAAGAGCAATAGGAAAAGTAGATGTGCATGAACACCAGCCACAGCAATCCTGAAAGACCATCACCCCTTCATTCCTTACAATTCATTTCAGTGACCCCTATTCTCAAAATGACTTTACATGTGAGGAAACTCAGGCTTGAGTGGTTAAGTGATCAAGCCAGGAGTCAAACTCAGATGCTTCTGACACAGTCTCCAAATCTCTATAGAAAGGCTGCATCTGAAATTGATGGCTTCCTTTCTCTCTTAAATCATCTCCAAGTTAATTGATTCTACAGCTTATAGACTCAAAAGAAGTTAATCACAGAAACTCAGACACATAAATTAGTTTTTCATGTATTGCCTTCCTACTCATCATCCTTTTTGCTGACAGTCTGCTGCAGAGGGAGTCTGACACCAAGGATCTCTTTATTTTTAAACAGTTTTACTGTGATATAATTCACATATCATACAATTCACCTATTTCAACTGGGCTACTCAATAGCTTTTAGTATATTTACAGAGTTTTGCAACCTGCAGTATCTAATTCCAGAATATTTTCATCACCCAAAAA
This sequence comes from Pedetes capensis, assembly GCA_007922755.1. NCBI lineage: Eukaryota > Metazoa > Chordata > Mammalia > Rodentia > Pedetidae > Pedetes > Pedetes capensis. The sequence continues at coordinate 98,163 of VMDO01001605.1, forward strand.
GAAACTCCTACATTTTAACAGTCACTCCTCATTCTCCCTTACCTCCAGGCCCTGGCAGACACTAATGTACTCTCTGTGTCTATGGATTTGCCTGTTCTAGACATTGAATGTAAATAAATCCAACTGTGTGTGGTCTTTTGTGCTGGTTGCTTTCACTTATCACAATATCTTCAAGGTTTCTCTATGCGGTTGCACATGTCTATACTTCATTTTATTGCTAATAATATTCATTTCTATGAACACATCATATTTTGTTTATCCACTCAACACTCAAGAAACATTTGGGTTCTTTCCATCTTTTGGCTATAACTGTGTTGCTAATAACATCCAATTCATTTACTTTTCATCAATCAGGTTCTTCTAAAGAGGTTACTGTGAACTCCCATAAGTCTATAATAGGTTGTTAGAAACAAAGAAGGCTAAAATCCCTGTACAAGGCAGCAATATGTATGTCATCCTTACAGTAATCAACTCTGCCCAATCTGCTAAAAGTCTTGATTTCCAAGAAAACTTTTAATCTCAGACAAAAAGGGATAGTTGGTCATCCTAGACTGGCATTTAGCCTGGAAGACAGTTCTAGAAAATCCATTTCTTGAAATGAGTTTTGTGATTTCTAGTGTCATTATAATTGTACTTAAGTAACTGACTTGTGCAGAGACATCATTTTATGTAGTTTTAACAAAAAATATTATTTTTTAAAATTCTTACATAATAAGCAATGCCTAAAATTTTCATGTGTACTCATTTTAGAGTTATACTTGATTAGGTTATTTGCCTTGTCTCTTTTTAGATGGAGTACTAGTTATGTATTAAAAGGCCTTGCTGAGCTGGGCTTAGTGGGTCACTCCTATAATCCCAGCAACTCCAGAGGTAGAGGCAGGAGGATCACAAGTTCAAGGCCACAGGCAGCCTGAATAACTTAGAAAGCCCCTGTCTCATGATAAAAAGTAAAAATAATAAAGTACTGGCCATGCAGCTTGGTGGTAGAGCACTTGCAAAGTATGCTCAAGGCCCTGGATTCAGCACCCTAGGTACTGCAAAAATAAAAATAAAAATAAAATGAAATGAAATGCCTAGCTGAAAATCGAAAAACCTCATGTCCACAGGGTGGCAGTGTAACATCTCACAAACTCAAATAGATGTGAAGCAAAACTGGATTAATATAACCTCATCTTTTATTTGACCTATATGATTTTGGGGGAAAATGGATAAAGCCATTGACTATTTGTGATATCAGTGCCTTTGTTTTATGCTGGTAGCAGCCACAGAGAGTAAACTATTGATGTCTCCAAACTGCATGTTCAAGACAAGAAATAGAAATTTGACCAAAGTATTCAATGGCTATTAATTCAGCAATTCCATAATTTTTTTAAAAAAATAGCTTCTGGCAGAATTATAGAATATTAGGAGGCTTATAAATCACAAAATTCCGTATTTTCAGGCTTTTTGCTATAAAAAAGTTATATTTTCTGGTACTACACATGCTCGTGACACTTCATGAAATGTAACTTCACTCCTTTCCCTCTACATAAGAAAGGATATTAAAATTCAGGCGAGTGGCTGGAACATTCTAAGGATAATCTTGGATCCTTGTTTCTGAGCTAATTATTCACTAGCTTCCATAGTTGATGTAGTACTTCTACAAGCTTTATTCCATCCTGACATATTCACATGTTCAAATTCTTAAACTGAAAACGTGTAATCATAATACAGCTTCTCATTAAATGTTGTACCACTTTCTACAACATTCTTAACAGATGCCTACCTACCCTCAGAGAAATAGGTGCCAAAACAACAACTCTCAATTTATCCTGACTTCATAAGCATAAATCCTGGTATGTATGTATGTGTAATCAATATATATCTCCTTATTCCCAAAGGAAGTCGAGACAAAATGTATATTTTTGTCTCACAAACAGCTAGAGGATTATAATTTAAAAGCTATTTAATTTGTCCACATTATTAAAGGTAAGGGAAAAGGTAACCACCAGCTACTTTCTTCTCTGGATGAGATTTAGCTCAGTTGGTAGAGCATGGCACGCAGTCTCTGAGGTTCTGAGTTCAATTCCCAGCACCGCAAAAGTGGGAGAAGGTCCTGGCAATCCATACCCATGGCAATCCCTAAACAGTCAGCCATTGAAAACCCTATGAGGGTCGCTATGAGTCGGATACTGACTCGACGGCACCTAACAACAACAACAACTTTCTTCTCACGATGATTTGAAAGATAACTGAAACTTCTGAGAGAATGGTTTCACCCTGGGGGCTCCTGACCGGCACACCAGGTCAGGTTTTGCCACCTGTTGGTAATGAGGCACTGCAGACTCAACCACTGAACAAGGAGAATTAAGCAGAGGAAAAACAAGCACAGACCACATACGAACCTCCTGACACAGATTTGTATTTTCTTCATTTTGTTATGTCATATCGTAGAATAAAATGCCCATAGAATAAAAGGTAGGCTGACTTCCAAGGGCTCGTCATACTGTAATCTGTTTCTTCTTGGAGCCCCTACTTAATCTTAGTTATTTTTGCTTGACTTGTCTCTGAGACATTTATCATGTTGTTGTTGTTGTTGTTAGGTGCCGTAGAGTTGGTATCCGACTCATAGCGACCCTCATAGGGTTTTCAATGGCTGAGTGCTTCGGGATTGCCTTGGGAGTGGATTGCCAGGCCCTTCTCCCATTTTTGCGGTGCTGGGAATTGAACTCGGGTCCTCAGAGACTGCAGCGCAGCACTCTACCATGGCATTCCTGAAATCCAAACATTTAGACAGTGAAAATCTAATCTAGGGGAGAATGAGATAGTACAAGTCTAGACTCTTTACCTTGTTCTGTCTGTGAACTTTTGTTGTGATATTCTAAATGCCCACTTCTACAGCCTCTCTCAACAGAACCACTGAATAATTACAATTGCATAGACCTGAGTAATTTTTTGTTTTTAATATTAACAAGTTCCCATCATTACTACAGAGAATCTTCAAGGCATAAAATATACATCTGGGATTGTGAAAAGTGCTGTATTAGTCTGATTTATTAGTACATTCTCTAAATAATATTGACTGATATACATAGGGTAATCTGCTGGTAATTGGTTAATACAATTTTTTTCTCTTCCTCAAGAGGCCAGGGACTTCCGTTTAGGGTTTTTCAATAGATCTTAAGTGTATATAATAACTTCCTATTTGATAGACAAAACAGTACAAGGACTTTTCTAATATGAATGACACTTTTGAGAACTATGTCCTTGAAGTTTCTCTTAGGGATGGTTGCTCACCTTTATAATAGACTTCAAAGTCCCACTCAGATACTTGCCTGCTGCTGGTGGCTCTGGAATGCAATCCTAGCTTTCTGGGATAGTTAAGATTTGTCTTCTCTTTTCTTTGTCTTCTCTTGTAACTGCCTGTGCTGACCTGAGAATCTAGGTTGCTATCAGAGAGGCCCTGAAGTTCAAACCAGAGCTGCCTGAACATAGCAATTATAATGGCTACCACTTATTGAACTCCTCACTACCAAGCCTAGATATCTGATGCTTACAACTCTGCAAACAGGTTTTAATGTAGCAGTGCAGGCCCGGAAACTGAGTAGGAAGCTCAGTAACTAATTTAGTGCAAAACAAGATTTGAAGCCAGGCCTCATTCGGACTTTGACCTCTTTCTTCTACAGCATCCTGCAGTCCTGGGATGCATCATCCATGAGAGGAGAGGGGATTGTATGAGAAATTCCTGGATGGCTACCCCACGATGCAGCATGGCGGTGACACAGGTCCAACCTCATAAGTTCAAAGGCTGCAGAATGGGAGCCTCTTCCCGGTAGCAACTAAGACAGAACTCTTGGCCTCCATCATAACATCATCATTGTTTTTTACTATAGATAGCCCTGCCCTAAACATTTCCAATTTCTGACCCCAAGTTGAGTCTCCTTTCCCCCCTAGGAAAACCAATAAGACAACTGAGCACTGATTAAGCAGCAAAGGAGAATTTATTCTTGGGTAAGAACAGAAGTGGCAGATAGATTCACAAATCAACTTCTCTACCCTTGGGCGGGTGGGTATAGATTAAGATAAAAGACTGACGCAGGCTGGGCATGGTGGTGTACTCCCAGCACTTGACAGCCTGAAGCAGAAGGATCCATGTGAGTTCAAGGCCAGCCTGGTTTACATAGCGAGTTCCAGGTCAGCTGGGGCTATACAGCAAGACCCGGTCTCTAAATAAATAAGTGTAAAACAAAACATAAAAACAAGGCTAAGGTGGGAGGATTGAGAGTTCAAGATCAGCCTGGGTTATAATAGCAAGACTTTCTCAGAGAGAAAAAAAGAAAGAAAGAGAGAGAGAGAGAGAGACAGAGAGACAGAGAGAGAGAGAGAGAGGAAGGAAGGAAGGAAGGAAGGAAGGAAGGAAGGAAGGAAGGAAGGAGAGAGACAAGAAAATAGCAAAGCGACTGAGTGGGAAGATAGGATAATAAAGAGAGGTATTCATGCCTCTCTGAGAATGAGCAGTTTTTCCCTGGAATTTAGGCACCATGGTTTTTTGCTCCTTTTATGGTTCTTTCCAGTCATCATCATGGCAATTGTTCACTGTCCTGGCCTTATGAGGTGTCTTATTTAGCATGCAGATGAGATTATAATGAAGTTAGAGGTTATCTGCTGGTCATTCTGTTGTTGTTGTCAGGTGCCCACAAGTAGGTGTCGCACTCATAGTGACCCTATACACAAAGAAGAAACAGTATTGTTAGTGCTTCTCTGTTATTCTTAGGGTATTCAATGGCTGATTGCTTTTTGGGAGGGGATTGCTGGGTCCTTCTCCCAAGCCTGCAACAACTGGTGTTCCCAGGTGGTCTCCCATCCAAGTACTAACCAGGTCCAACCCTGCTTAGGTTCTGAGATCTGACGGGATCCAACACCACAGTGGTAAGGCTGCAGGCTCCTGTCACTCTGATGATCACCTTAAATCCAGCAGATTTTGGTAAGCCAACTGAAGAGGGACTTCTGATCTTCGGGTATGTCTGTTCCTCGAAGATAAACAAAATTAGGACAGGGAGGAGATTCACCTAGGTCCAGTAGGCACTACTACATGACTCTCCTCTATTTCTGTTTTTATTCAAAGCTATGCTGCTTGAAATTTCTATAAGTTTATTACTTCTGTAATTTTTAAGTCAATGAAGTTACTTTAAAAAAAAGTGTTGCAAACAGTTCATCCTACCAACACTATAGAGGTATTTGATAGTTTTAGCATTGAAAGAATTAAATGAAATTGTGGACTTTCCCAAAGTCTGAAGCAGTCTGAGTCACACTATGGCCCAAATATTCCACCATCACCTGTCTTATCTATAGCCAATCAAATAAAATTAGCCTTATTAGGACACCTATAGTCAGTGGAGGCATGTATCAGAATTTTGAGTGAAAAGTGATTTCCCTTGTTAAGCAAACAAACACAGCTATTGGTTGAAAGTAAATGAAAAAAAAACCTTGTAACAAAAATGAAATCTAATCCAATATAAGAAGTAACCCAATGGGACTTAACAGAGCTGCCATAAAACAACAGTCATTCTGGGAGGAAAATTCTGTCAACACACTACTGCTGATTCCAGGTGCTCAGGCAACACATGCCTGAACCCCACCTACCCAGCCTTTCTTTAGCCTTGACACCAAAGCCATTCAGGTATAGCATGAGACCCAAGTCTGTTGCAGCCATTATTACAAAATAAGAACAAATGAAAATTAAATAACTTTTTTTTTTTATTTGAGGACTCTAAAGTAGGCCCATGTGAAATCAATTTCTGTCAGGTAATCATATGCCCCTACCACTAACTGTGTGACTTTGGGTAAGTCACTTAACCTCTCTGGTGTCCTTTTCTCCATTACAAATGGAAAATTTGGAACGGATAACTGTGCATTCCCCTCTGGAACTAACATTCTAGGATTTTAAGGTGTACTTTCAAAATTTCCACATGCCCTCATGCTGCCTGGGACAATCAGCCCTAGAATGATTAGTAACTTAAACAATTTACCTAAGTCTAGCTCTATACAACTAACACCACAAACCACCTCTAACTGTCCACTCTCTACCTTTTTTCTTTTCACACTGGGGAGGGTTGAGCCCAGGGCCTTGGCACGCAAAGCAAGCACTCTATCATTGAGCTACATTGCCAGCCCCTTTTAATTTTTTTTTTTAAACAGCGCTTCACTAAGTTGTGCAGGCTGCCTCTAACCTCAAGCTTGTGATCCTCCTGCCTCAGCCTCCTTCCTGACTAGCTGGGATTACAAGTGGGTGCCAGAGCATCCTGCTCAGGATAGTTTTTGAAGTATAAATTTATACCTCAAATTTTAGTTTCTGAGGCAATTCTCTTCAGGCCTGCATATAAATCAACTTTATAGTTTTTTTTTTTTTCCTTAAGAAATAACACCAAAAAAATCCACTCAGAGAAATGTGACTGGGTTGTTGATGTTTAGCTTCTTGGGGATGACACTGATATTTTAATCTTGTTTGTTTATATCCTATACAGTGTCATGTCAAGAAAAGAGGTTCATGAAAGTACTTTTTGAAAGAAGAGGTGGGAAGAAATGTTAGCAGGGAGATGCAGGGAGATGCAGGGGGCAGGTCCAGAGAACAGCATACAGGTCTGGAGACCAGTCACCAGTCTTTCCTAGGGAGCAGCAATTACTTCCCCTTCCCTGGTAGCAGATGCATTGGTTTGTCTGTGTTACCTTGTATAAAAGAATTTATATGAGACACAAAAATTAGCATAGAGTATAGAATAAGTTTATTAAAGATAGAGGATATAGGCATAGATTATAAAGGCAGGACATCTCTGAGGCGTGAAGGTGGGCTGAACTAGTAAAGGGCTACTGCTGCCTTGAGTTAAGGTGTGGTGTGATCTTTATAATGGGATTTGAACCTTCAGGGAAGGAAAGAAACATTTATGTCTGGGGTCTGTGCCTGGCATGGGTTAATGGATAGCCAATGTCTTCAAGTACTGGGCTCAGAGGCAGGCAGTTTAAAGGGTTGTAGAAGTCTTGGCAGCTGCCAGTCTTGATAAGAGAGCAGAATCCACTAAACAATGTCTTTTTCAATTGCAGGGGGTGATGTATATCTCACACAATCTTATCATCCTTCCTGGATGAATGTAGAAGTGAGAAATTATTTTAATTCTCTGCTTTCTTCTAGCAAGTATGCTATTTGTAAGGATATTATCTATCAGGGAAGCAGGGACCATCAGACCAAAGCCTCTGTCCCACAGGTTGTTGTTGTTGTTAGGTGCCCTCGAGTCGATATCCAACTCATAGCGACCCTCATAGGGTTTTCAATGGCAGACTGTTTCAGGATTGCCTTGGGAGTGGATTGCCAGGTCCTTCTCCCATTTTTGCGGTGCTGGGAATTGAACTTGGGACCTCAGACTACAGCGCAGTGCTCTGCCAACTGAGCTAAATCCCAGCCCACAGAAGGAGGCTCATATTGATATTCATATTACAGGTGGCTGAGAAGCACAAGGCTAGGCTGGAGGTGGCTGGCTGCAGAGCCCTCTACTCTCTTTCTTCCTATCTATTACCCTCTAATAGATAGATGAATGGATGGATAGATTGATGAATGGATGGATGGTTGGGTGATTGAATATTCTAACAAAACAACAAATGAATGGATGGATAGAACCATTTGTATTTTCAATTATGAATGAGAAAATATTGCAACATTCTTATTAATTTATTTATCCATTTACTTACTAGGCACTTTTTTCCATTTAGCCAATGTTTTCTTATTTTAAACAATCATTGATAATTAAAAATATAAAATTGAGCTGGGCACTTGTAATGTAACCTCATGGTTTATGCCTATAATCCCACTAATCAAAAGTCTGAGGCAAGAGAATCACAGGTTGAAGGCCAGAGGCAGTGTGCACAAGTTAGCAACACCCTGTCTCAAAATGAAAAAACAATATAAATCAGGGGCTGGAAGTGCAGCTCAGTGGTGGAGTGCTTGTCTAGTATGTTTAAAGCCCTAGGTGAATCCCATAGTACTGGGGGAAAAAAAGGAAGGAGAGAGAGAGAGAGGGAGGGAGGGAGAGAGAGAGAGAGAGAGAGAGAGAGAGAGAGAGAGAGAGAGAGAATGAAAGAGAAAGAGAGAAGAAAGGAACAAAAGAAAGAAAGAGAAGAAAGAAAGAAAGAAAGAAAGAAAGAAAGAAAGAAAGAATCTAAAATTAAAAATTATTCTTCTTCTTATCCTCACCCAACTCCACTTGACATGCCAAGAATTTTGGTTACAAATCAACAGAGATCAATCATCTACTTCTTTAATGTACTTAAAAGTGTAAAATGGCATAATGTTAGACTTTTGTGTCTATTGAAATTCCAAAGAACTTTGTCATAACTGTCCCAAAAGTATTTTTTGGTTTGTCAGAAAGAACTATTGCCTTCATCAGAGTTTAAGCTCGTAGGGCCAGGATGAGTTGTGGAAAAGTTATTTGTTCTAGAAATATAAAAAGTAAAAGTACATAGTGCAAAAGCAAGCTTTCAGTGGATGGATAACAATTTGGGGGGTGGGGGGAGCTTGACTGTGCCAGGAAAATTGCAAGCACCAAGTAAAACAGGCTTAACCAGCTGTTCTTGTACAAAAGAGTGGAATCTACAATGAGTCAGGTAATAACATAATTCCTCCCAAGTTTACATGTTTTAAACCAAATTTTATCTGCATTTAAAAAGTGTATCTACATGATAGTCAGTAAGTTCACAATGTAATAATACCATTTAATTAGCAACATTTCTGTAGCAAAAACCAAAGCTCAGTTTTCTAAGTTCTGGAGGAATTCACACAAAGTGTAACAATGATTATCTGGAGAGGGTGAAGGAAGGGAATTAAGAAAACTAAACCTCTGTAATCCCAGCAATTCAGGAGGCTAAAGCAGGAGGTCAGAGGATTTGAGGCCAGAGGCAGCCTGCAAAATTTAGTGAGACTCTTCATGAAAAAAAAATTTTTTAAGTGGCTGGGAGTCCAGCTCAGTAATAGAACACTTGCCTAGCATGCACCACACCGTAGGCCCTAGATTCAAATTCCAGTACTAAAAAAGAAAAATGAAAAAAAGAAGAGACAAAGATTAATTCTGTTCTATATTTATGAAATGTCTTACTATTTTACAATAGTCACATGTTGGATTTTAAACAAAGAAAAAATGAAAATATTGTTTCTGTTCAGTTTCTGGAGTGGGATAGGTAAATAATTCCTAACAAATTTCTGTTCGACATTATAAAGATGTCTAGAGAAGCACTGTCAGAGAGAGCACCAGAAAATGATTCCCCCAGGCTAAAAGCCATGCAAAAGATGACTGGGCAAGAGTTACGTCTTCAAAATAGAGTCAGCCTTAATGATGGACTGAAATAAAGACCCAGGAACCTCCATTTACTGATGTGGCACAACTCAAAATGAGAAGGATCAACTGTAAACATCCATTAATAATTAAAACGTGGAATATACGTAGTATGAATTTAAGAAATTTAGAAATCATCAAAAAGGAAATGGAGCACATAAATGGCATGGGCCATTTTGAATCAGATAAATAGTTTACTATGCCGTGAATGACAACATAAAGAGAAATGGGGTTGCATTCATCATCAAAAAAGACATCTCAAAATCTATCCTGAAGTACAATGCTGTCCATGATACAATAATATCTATATGACTACAAGGAAGGCCAGTTAATATGACTATTATTCAAATTTATACACCCACCACTAAGGCTACAAATGAAGATAGGGAAGATTTTTATCAGCTTCTGCAATCCGAAATAGATTGAACATGCAATCAGGATGTACTGATAATTACTGGTGACTGGAATGCAAAAGTTGGAAACAAAGAAGGCTCAGTAGTTGGAAAATATGGCTTTGGTGACAAAAACAATGCTGGAGATTGCATGATAGAATTTTGTCAGGCCAACAACCTTTTCACTGAACATACATTTTTTTCACCAACATAAATGCTGACTATACACATGGAATTCACCAGATGAAATGCACAGGCACCAAACTGACTAAATTTGGGAAATAGATGATGGAGAAGCTCAATATCAAAAGTTAAAACAAGATCAAGTGCTGATTATGGCTCAGACCATCAACTAACTACTCATATGAAGGTTTAAACTGAAAATGAAGAAAATTAGAACAAGTAGAGGAGAGCCAAGGTGGGCCTTGAGTGTATCCTATCTGAGTTTAGATACCACCTTAGGAACAGGTTTGACGCATTAGACACTAATGATTGAAGACCAGATGAGTTGTGGCATGACATATCCATGGGGAAAGCAAAAGGTTATTAAAAGGACAGGAAACAAAGAAAAGAGCAAATGACATGTCAAAAGAGACTCTAAAATTTGACCTTGAACATCAAGCAGCTAAAGTAAAAGGAAGACATGATGAAGTTAAGGAACTAAACAGAAGATTTCAAAGGGCAGCTTGAGAAGACAAAATCAAATACTATAATGACATGTGCAAAGAGCTGGAGATGGAAAACCAAAAAGGAAGAATATGTTCTGTTTTGCTCAAGCTTAAAGAATTGAAGAAAAAATTCAAGCCTCAAGTGGGAATAATGAAGGATTCTACATGGAAAATATTAAACAATGCAAGAAACATCAAAAGAAGATGGAAGAAATACAGAGTCATTATACAAAAAAGAATTGGTAGATGACCAACCATTTTAAGAGGTTGCATACAATCAGGAGCCAATGGTACAGAAGAATGAAGTGGAAGCTGCCTTGAAGGAATTGGTGAAACACAAGGCCCCAGTATGGATAGGATAGCAATAGAGATATTTCAACAAACAGATGCAGCATTGGAGGTGCTAACTTGTTTATGTCAAGAGATACCTGGCCAACTGACTGGAAGAGATCCATATTTGGGCCTATTCTCAAGAAAGGGGATCCAACTGAATGTGAAAATTATGGAACAATATTATTAATATCACATGAAAGTAAAACTTTACTAAAGATCATTCAAAAGTGACTGCAGTAGTATATTGACAGGAAACTGCCAGAAAATCAAGCCAGATTCAGAAGAGGGTATGGAAATAGGCACATGATTGCTGATGTCAAATGGATATTAACAAAAACAAAGAATACCAGAAAGATGTCTATCTATGTTTTATTGATTATGCAAAGGCTGCATGGATCATAACAAATTATGGATAACATTGTGAAGAATGGAAATACCAGAGCACTTAATTGTACTCATGAGGAATCTGTACATGGACTAGGAGGCAGTCATTCAAATAGAACAAGGAAACATTGGTTTAAAGTCAAGAAAGGTGTGCATCAGGACTGTATCCCTCCACTGTACCTCTTCGGTCTCTATAGTGATCAAATAATCTGATAAGCTGGACTTTATGAAGAAGAATGCAGCATCAAGATTGGAGGAAGATGCATTAACAACCTGTGTTATACAGATGCCACAACTCTGCTTCCTGAAAATGAAGAGGGATTTGAAACATTTACTAATGATGGTCAAAGAACACAGCCTTCAGTATGGCTTGCACCTCAACATCAACAAAACAAAAATCTTTACAACTGGGTCAGTATGCAACTTTATGATAAATGGAGCAAAGATTGTCTATGATTTTGTTTCACATGATTCTACAATCAACACCTGTGGAAGCAGCAGTCAAGAAATCAAAAGATGCATTACATTAGGAAAAGCTGTTGCAAAAGACCTCTTTAAAGTGTTGAAAAGTAAAGATGTCACATTGTAGATGAAGGTGCACCTGACTCATGCCATGGTATTTTCAGTCATATAATATGGTTGAGAAAGCTGGACATTGAATAAGGGGGACAGGAGAAGATCTGATGCTTTTTAATTATGGTGCTGGAAGTTAATATTGAATATATCATGGTCCGACAAAAGAACCAACAGATCCATTATAGAAGAAGTGTGAACAGAGTGCTCCTTGGAAGCAAGGATATCTAGACTGCATCTTACATATTTTGGACATGTAGTCAGGAGGGACCAATACCTGGAAAAGGATACCATGTTTGGGAGAGTGGCAGGTCAACAACAACAAAAAAAGGTAGACCCTCCACCAGATGGATTGACCCAGTGTCTACAACAATGGGCTTAAAACATAAAAAAGATTATGTGCCTGGCACAGAATTGGGGAATGTTTTATGCTGTTGTACATAGGTTGCTATGAGTGAGACCTGACTCAATGGTATCTAACAATAACAGCAAGATATATTCATTTTGATTCCTTTTAAGTCAATGTTCATGAAGATCCACATATCTGAGAGAATATGACAATTACAGAGATCAGTTTCTAACATGCTGAAAGATGTGGTTTTTGTTTTGTTGGTTTTTAAGTGGTGATTATTTGTTTGCTTTGTTTTTTTGATATGGGTTCAGGGTCTCAATATGTAGATTAGGCTGGCCTGGAACTAGCAATCTTTCTGCCTCAGTCTCCTGAGTGCTGGAATTACAGGAGTGTACCACCACGCTTGTGCTGGGATTTAGCTCAGTTGGTAGAGCGCTGCGCTGCAGTCTCTGAGGTCCCTACTTCAATTCCTAGCACCGCAAAAATGGGAGAAGGGCCTGGCAATCCACTCCCAAGGCAATCCCGAAACAGTCAGCCACTGAAAACCCTGAGGGTCGCTATGAGTCGGATACCGACTCGACGGCACCTAACAACAACAACAACAACAACCACCACGCTTAGCCTGAAAATGTGTTTCTAATAATATTAGAAACATTAATACAAGCCAAAGTTTTCCTTAACTGGAATTGATAAAATTAAAAGTTAAACAACATTACTATCATTCTAAATTGGAAAGAAATTTGAAGGCCAGTTGTGGTGGAACACAAGTGTGATCTCAACACTTGAGAGGCAGAAGCAGGAGGATTTCAAGTTTGAGGCCACCCTGGCCTATGTAGATCTATGTCAAAAAGGAGGAGCAGGAGGAGGAGGAAGAGGAAGAGGAGGAGAAGGAGGAGGAGGAGGGGGGAGAACAACAATTGTGTAATATAAAATACATACACTGTAAATTTCACAGCACTCTGTAAACAATACAGCATTCACTTTATGGTTTGATGCTGTGTGAACAGCACTCACTGTAAGTTAAACAGAAGTCATTTCTTTTTTCTGGGTTTGTTTGCTTGTTTATTTGTTTGAAGACAGAATCTCAAACCTTGAACTCACAATCCTCTTGCCTCTGCCTCCTGATTGTTGGGATTACAGGTATGCCCTATCATGCCTGGCTAAAGAAGACATATGTTTAACTGGGTTGAGAAAAGAACCTGACGCCAGGCGCGGTGGTGTACATCTGTAATCCTAGCAACTCAGAAGGCAGAGGCAGGAAGATCAAAAGTTCAAGACCCCAGGCAGTCTGGGTAATTTAGCGAGACCCTGTCTCAAAAAGTAAAAAAAAAAAAAAAGGGCTGGGCGTGCAGTTCAGTGGTCTAGCACTTGCAAAGCATGGAAGAGCAAGGCCCTGGGTTCAACCTCCAGGACTGCAAAAAATAAAAAAAAGAAAGAAAGAAAGAAAAAGAAAGAAAGAAAGAATGGAGGAAAAGAACCTGGAAGTGTAAAGAATCCATAATAACAAAGTTGGATTTATTACTTAGATAAATACAGAGTGAAATAGTTGTACATTTTTTGAATAGCATAAAGAGTAGACTTTAGAAATATGTAATTATTTTAAAATAAATAAAACTCATACCTGAAATATGCCTTAAATAAAATAAAATCATACCTCATTTAACAAACAAGACTGGGGAATTAGGTGTTACACATATGTAATTTCCTAATAGTTGAAGTTAACCTTTTTTTAAAAAAAACTTTAATGACAATCTATTGAAAAGGCATTTGAGACTGGTGCATTGGCACACACCTGTAATCCCAGTAACTTGGGAGGCAGAGGCAGGAGGATCGCAAGTTCGAGACCAGAGGCAGTCTGCACAATTTAGTGAGACCCTGTCTCAAAAAGTAAAAAAATGGGGTGGGGGTGCAGCTCAAAGGTATAGCACTTGCAAAGCATGCAAGTACAAGGCCCTGGGTTCAACCCCCAGGACCACACACACACAAAAAAGGCATTTGATACTTTCTCAATAAGCAGAATATATTGAAAGAAATTACATTTGTCCTGAGCTGAGGGACCTCAGTCATTGAACATTGCACTGTAGGTGACACTCCATAATTGCCAAGGGTTTTGTTGTTTGGTTTTGTGGAGCGGGCGGGGGGAGAGGAGGGATGTTAAGATAGGGTCTTGGTATGTAGCCCAGGCTGACCTGGTACTTGTGATCCTCCTGCCCCACTCTCCAGAGTGCTGGGATTACAGGCACATGTGCCCTCATGCCTGGCTATTGTTAAGGTTTTTAAGTGCTGTTTGGCTTTTTTGTTGCTTCCTTTGCTGGACTTTGTTCCCAGTATGCCCCTGGATCCCTGTTCGTTTTTCTTGTATACCACACCCTAGTTTCATAGTAATAATTGAAAGTAACCAGAGAAAACATGATAAGTAAGCTTGTTTGATCTGTAAACTTGATTTCACACACAACCCTCAGTCAACAGCCCTGATATGAGACTCCAGTAAGTGCTTCACTCCTCTTTGGCAGTGAGAACATGACCTTTACTCCTCACCTCAGTATACCACTTTTGGCTAAATCTAGGTTGTATCTTGATCCAGGTGGGTAAGTACAGAAATTGCTTGCAAGTGGTAATAGCAACACAGTTGAAAGTATTGTAAGCCTATAGATGCTGCACACCTGGAGGTGTTTCTAATGAACAACATTCCTCTTACCCATGCAGCGATAAGCAATTTAAGTAATGAAGAGTGGTGGCCAGGCATGGTGGTCACACCAGTAATTCCAGCACTCAGGTAGCAGAGGCAGGAGGACTGTGAATTCAAGGCCAGCCAGGACTATTACAGTGAGACCCTGTCTCAAAACACAAAGAATGGAAGCCATTACTAGTTAAGCTTTGTTAGAAATGTGGGGACTGATTAGACTTACTGGCTAAAGTACAAAGAGAAAGATTAGCTCCCAGCCAGGCGTGGTGGCCCATACCTGTAATCCCAGTGACTAAGGAAGCAGAGGCAGGAGGATCACAAATTAGAGACCAAAGGCAGTCTATGTAATCTAGCGAAATTCTGTCTCAAAAAGTTAAAAAAAATGGGCTGGAGGTATAGCTCAGTGGTACAGCACTTGCAGAGCATGCAAGTGCAAGGCTCTGGGTTCAACCCTCAGGACTGAAAAAGGAAAAAAAAAAAAAAAAAAAAGATTTGCCTCGCAATTCTAGGCAGTCCTGAATCTAAGCATGCCACATGGTGGAAGGTCATTCCCTAAGAAAGAGGAAGAGCTGAGCTGTGCAGGCTTCAGGTGTCTTTCCAAATATACCAACCACTCTTTTCTGGTGTTTCCATTGTATCCATGCTATTTTCAGTGCCATATAACCAGCCTTCCCTTACATGTTCATCTTGTTCCCCTTTATTTACCCCAAATGCTAGGGTGGAGCTAATCATGGTCATTTCAAGGCATAGTATCATCAAGTGTTCATAGCCCTTTTTAATTTACTTGATTATGCACCATCTATATAATATCCATGCTTTCTTTCTATCAGCAACAGTTGTAATGTGGTTCATATATTTGCTTCACTTTTTATGCATCATGTATCTTGGGAAAAAACTATTATTGAGTTTATATTTTAAAGCTTATATAAATTTACATTTATATAAAGGTTCCATTCAGGGTCTTGCTTTTTAATCCATATCATGTTCTTAAGATGTATCTGTGCTGCTATACATACAAGTTCATTGCTTCCAAGTGATATAAACCACTTCACAATTTCATGCATTCCTTCAAGTGCTGAACATCCTGATTCTTCCACCTGCTTGTGATTGAGGACAAGCCAAATCACCACCCAGAGTGGCTAAGTCTACCCTCTCTTCAATAGTGCAGGAGGGTTAGTGTTACCCAAAAACCTCACCAAATTTTCCACATATTTCCTTTTCTGACATTTTCATGGATGTTATCTGGTATCTTATTGCATTTAAAATCCACATTTCTCTGGTTAATAAGTTCAGGCATCTCTTTATATATTTGTTAGGTATTTGGGGTTCTGTGGATATTGAATAAGGGAGACAGGAAAAGAATCAATGCTTTTGAATTATGATGCTGGAGATAAATGTTGGATATACTATGGACTGCCAAAAGAACCAACAGATCTGTCCTAAAAGAAGAGCAATCAGAGCACTCCTTGGAACCAAGGATGGATAGACTGTGTTTTATGTATTTTGGACATGTTGTCAGGAGGGACAAATCCCTAGAAAAGGACATCATGTTTGGGAGAGTGGCAGATCAATGAAAAAAAAAAAAAAGGAAGACCCTCAACTAGATGGATTGACACAGTGGCTGCAACAATGGGCTTAAACATAAGAAAGATTATGTGCATGGCACAGAATCAGGGAGTGTTTTGTTCTGTTGTACATAGGGTCACTATGAGTCAGACCTGGGTGGACAGCACCTAACAGCAAGAACAAAAAACCATTGTCATATCCTTTGCCCATGTCCTGTATAATTTTCTGTGGTGAAGAAGTAATTAGTAGATATGAATAAATTCCCCAATAACAGCCCTTTGTTTATTTTGGAGTTGCAAATATCTCCTCCCAATCTTTCATCTATCTATAAATTTTGTCCATTGTAGTCTTTGAAAAATATAAGCCATTAATGTTTTTTTGAAAAAACAAGTTATTGTGTCTTCTGGTTGCCCTTTTGTTCTCTCTGACACTCAAATGAGCCCACATTTCTTCTTATGATAGTTTAGGGTAGGCTACTTGGGTTTGTATTTTCCCACACAATCAAATTGTTGTTGAATTTATCTACAAAGATAATGATAGATTCATATGACCTATTACATCTATATAAAATAATGCCTTCTACTTTCAATAATAAAGTCTGTTTGTTTTAGTGTCAGGGTTGTATTAACTAACTACAGACTGGGAGATGAACAAGGATATCCTCCCCTAATGTCATCAGCAAATGTGAAACAAATTTCTCTAGATAGTAGATTAAAAAACAAGAAGACAGAAAGTGTGTGGTCTGGAAAACTTACAAATCAAGTCAAGCCTAAATCAAGGCAAGCCAAATTTCAAGGGCAAAGGCCCAAAGTAATTAGTATCTGTAGATTGACATGGAAGTTAGAAGGTATTTCATTGGAGCCCTGCCTTGTTGTGGGGTTTCCAGCACAGTGTGCATCCTCAACAACCTTTTTTCAAAAGACTTTTTATTTTAACTGTAAATTTCACATGCAGCAAAATAATACAAAGAGAGATAATATACTCTTTGGTCAACTTCCCTTACTAATACCATTAACAAACTATCATACAATATCACAACCAGATACTGACATGGATACAAAGAGGATACAAAACACTTCTATTACCACAAAGATATCTTATATTTCTCTGTTACAGTCATACCCACTTCTTACTCCTACTACTCTCCTCCTTAACATATTGTAACCACTAATGTGTTCTCCATTTATGTAATTTTATTATTTCAAAAATGCTATAGAAATTGAATGATATAGTGTATGACCTTCTGGAATTAGATTTTTTTCTCTCAGCATTCTCTGGGGCAAATCTGGAGATCCAGCCACACTGTTGTGTATATCAGTAATTTGTTGCTGTTTTTGCTGAGCAGTATCCCGTGGTATACCTGTAGCCATACCACTGTGGCTTCTGATCCTATCAGATCTCGGAAGCTAAGCAGGATCAGACGTGGTTAGTACTTGGATGGGAGACCGCCTGGGAACACAAGATGCCATATATAGGCTTGGGAGAAGGACCCAGCAACTCACTCCCGATAAACAATCAGCCATTGAAAACCCAATGAATAGCAGAAAAGCAGTACCAACACTCTTTCTTCTCTTGTACGTAGGGTCTCTATGAGTCGGACACTGACTCAACAGCACCTAACAATAGCAGTATCCCATGGTACGGATGTAGTCGTGTTTGTTTAACCATTCACTCATTGAATGACATGAATTGTTTACAGACTTTGGCTAATATGAATAAATTTGCTATAAACATTTATGTATAATTTTTTGTGTGAATTTAAGTATTCATTTCTTTGGGATAAAGACCCATGAAAGTGACTGTTGGTTGTATTATAGTTGTTTGTCCAGTATTTTAGGAAACTACCAAACTGTTTTCTAGACTACCTATACCATTTTAGAATCCCACCAGGAATGTATAAGTGATCCACTTTCTCCATGTCTTCACCAGCATTTGGTGTTGTCACCAAATTTTTATTTAGCCATTTTGATAAATTTGTATGGATAACTCATTGTAATTTTAACTTGCATTCACCTAGTAGATAGTTACATTGAAAATCTTCTCATGTGCTTATTTATTACCCACATATCCTCCCTCTTTTGTGAAATTTCTTCATATCTTTTGTCCATTTTCTAATGGGATTGTTTGAGGTTTTTCCTATTGAAAATTAGGAATTCTTCATATGCTCTCAAAAGTAGTCCTTTGTCAGATATGTGTTTACAATTTTTTTCCACTCTATGTCTTTTCATCCTCTTACCAGGATTTTTTTTTCTTTTTTGCAGAGTAAAAGTTTCTCACTTAGATTTAATCTAATTTATCAATTTTTTCTTTCATGTATTGTGCTTTTGGATACCAAGCGTAAGAACTTCCTTTGTAGCCATGGATTCTAAAGATTTTCCCATTTTCCCCCTAAAATTTTGTAGGTTAACATTTCACTATTAACACAATAATCTAATGGCTATGGGTGTAGCTTAACCTTAAAGTACTTGCCTACCCAAGGATTCCTCTTTGTTTTTTCTTTCTCCTTCTTTCTCCTTTTCCTTTCTTTCTTTTAAGGTTTTTACTATGGATGTCCAGTTGCTCCAGCACCATTTGCTGAGAAATCTATCTTTCCTCTATTGAAATGCTTTTGTGTGTTGTTCACAAATAAGTTTGGGATATTTGTGAGCATCTATATCTGGGTTCTTTGTTCTGTCCCAGGGGTATATGTACTGTCTCTCCTTCCATTTCCATTCATTCCACTTCATTTGTCTTTTTAAAAGTTGTTTTCGTTATTTTAGTTACTTTGCCTTTCCTTTAAAAATTTAAAATTATCTATATCAATGAAAAATATTGTTGAGATTTTTTATAGGAAATGTCTTAAACATATCAATCAATTTGAAGAGAACTGACATCTTAACCAGATTGAGACTTCCCACCCATGAACATGATATGAATCACCTTCGATCTTCTTTGGATTATATCATCAGATTTCTGTAGTTACCAGGATACAAGTCCTGTATACATTTTGATAGATTTACACCCAATTATTTCTTTTCTGAGCCACTGTAAATGGTATTTTATTTTTACTTTTGACATTTATATGTTTATTGCTAGCATATAGAACTACAATTTTTGTATGTATGTATTGTAGCCTGCACACGTGCTCAGTTCACTTATGTGTTCTAGGAAATTTTCAGTAGATTGTTTCGAAGTTGTCTACATAGATAATCAGGGCTGGGGTTTAGCTCATTTTGGTAGAGTGCTGTTCCACACATTCTGAGAACCCAGCTTCAAGCCTTGGCACCACAAAAATGGAGAAGGATGTGGCAATCCACTCCCAAAGCAATCCCAAAACAATCAACCATTGAAAACACTATGAGGGTCACTATGAGTTGGACATGACTTGATGGCACTTAGCAACAACAACAACATAGATAATTATGTTGGCCAAAAATAGAGACAGTTTTATTACTTCCTTTTTTCCCCTTTTCCTTGCCTTCTTGAACTAACTAGAACTTCCAGGGACAGTGCTATATTGTATAACAGTGATGAGAGCATAAATCTTTACCTTGTTCTTAATTCTAGGAGAAAAGTGTCAAGTTTTCACTATTTGTAATGGAAGGCATGGCTGGAAGGGCTGGAGAAAAATCTAAGAAAAAGCAATTGAGGAAGGCTCTAGCTGCTTGGTAGGGAAGGCTTTGGCCCATGCAAGCTCTCTTAGCCTAAAAGTCCCCTTTTGTTATCTCTGACTTTGGGCATAGATGCTGCAGGTGTGCTGATGTGACACAGCTCTGCCTACCTACAATGAGCAAACATGCAAACATAAATAATAACCCTTCCCCCTCTAGCAAGAAAATATAATTTTACCCCTTTCCCCCTAACTGATAAAAATGAGTAATGTTACAATACAAGTCTAATAAAAAGACCTTGAGACCCTCACTTAGGGGGCAGTGCATCTGAAGGAACTGGCCCCCACTTGGTCTCTCTGATACTAAATCTTGGTATGCAGAGTAATCCTTTGTGCATCTGCTGACCTAGTGGCTGCTAGGTAGTCACAACAACCATTAACTATGTTATAGGTTTTTGTATATGTTGCTTATCAAGTTGAAGAAGTTCCCTTCTATTTCTATTTTTCTGAGTTGGTGCTGAATTTTCTTAAATGCTTTCCTTGCATCAATTGATTACCATATAAGTGCTTTTATTCCTACTAATATGATGAATTGATACCAACTTGATGGCACCTAACAACAACAACAATATGATGAATTACATTGTTTGACTTTTAAATATTGAACCAGCCTTGCTTCTAAGGAATAAACTCCACTTGGTTGAATTATATAGCATAATTATGAATTATATAGCATAATTCTTTTCATATATTGCAGATTTCTATTTGCTAATATTTTGTTAATGATTTTTGCATATGTAGTTATGAGTAATATTGGCCTGTAAGTGTTTTCATTTTGTTTTGTACTACATGTTTTGGTATCAAAATGGTAAAATGGCTTTCTAAGACTACTGAGAAAATGTTCCTTCCTTTTCTATTTTCTAAAAATCTCATATATAATTGCCACTAATTCTTTTTAAAATATTTGATAGAATTCTCCAGTGGAAAAATCTAGGCCTACAGTTTCTTCTTGATAGTTTTAAATTATGAATTTGATTCCCTTAATAGTTAAAGAGCTACCAAATTATCTATTTCACATTGGAGGGAATTGTGGTAATTCTTATTTTCAAAGAAGTAGTCCACTATATTTGAGTTGTAAAATGTGTGGTGTTTTCATTGTGTGTGTGTGTGTGGGGGGGGTGTATATTCCTTTATTCTCCTTTTGATGTTTTGATGTCTGCAAAATCTGATGATAGCCTCTGTTTTATTTTTTTTTTTAAGAAAAACATCTTTCGGAATTGTCTTATATCATTGAAATTACTCAAAAAGAGAAGGGAAGTTTATATTCTATTCACCTTTTGTTTTTATTTTTTCAGTACTAGGGAGTTAGAACCAGGGTCTCACAAGGTCTCTACTACTGAACTGCACTCTCAGGCCATTTTTTACTTATTTTGAGATAGGGTCTTGCTAAGTTATTCAGGCTGCATTTGGCCTCAAACTTGCGATCCTCCTGCCTCAGCCTCCTGAGTCTCTGGGATTGTATGTGTGTACCACCTTGCCTGACTATTTGCCCGTATTTTGGAGTACTTTGTCCTTCCTTCCTTCCTTCCATCCTTCCATCCTCCCTTCCTTCCTTCCTTCCTTCCTTCCTAATATTATAAAGATTCTTCTTTTATTATTCCTTTTCTGTTTAGCACTGTCTTTAATCATTCTTTTAGAGGATCCATTGAAGAACCCCCCCCCTTCTTCTTCTTCTTCTTCTTCCTTTGATTATGCATTGGTTTATTTTGTTCTTTAAAGGCATTTTCTTTGAGTATAGGGTTGACTTTTCTTGTAGTACATGAAAAATAGTTTTTCAAGTTCTTAACTGTTGCCATGATTTCTGGCAAGAAATCTGCTGATGGTTGAGTTGTTCTCCCCCTGTATATTATGCATTATTTTTCTCTGATTGTTTCCCAGAGTTTTAGGGGAGCTGTTGTTTGTTTGTTTGTTTTGAGACAAACTCTAGCTATGCAGCACCAGGCTGGCCTTCAACTTGTGGTCCTTCTGCCTCTGCTCCCTGAGTACTAAGATTACACATGTGTGCCACCATGCCCAACTTTAGAAGTTTTATAACAATGTTCTTGTTATGGTATTTCTTTGCATTTATCCTGTCTGGGGTTTACTCACCAATTCAAATCCGTAGGGATTTTTGTCTCTTGCCAAAGAGTGTTCAGACATTATTTTTCAAGTATTTTTGTCAGTTGTGATCTTTCCTCTCCTCTGGGACTCCAATGACACTATTGTTAAATCTTTTGTTATAGACACGTGGCTCCCTGAGGCATTGCTCATGTTTCTGTTTGGTTTTGTTTTGGTCT
Source organism: Pedetes capensis (assembly GCA_007922755.1). Classification (NCBI taxonomy): domain Eukaryota; kingdom Metazoa; phylum Chordata; class Mammalia; order Rodentia; family Pedetidae; genus Pedetes; species Pedetes capensis. Next base: position 120,398 of record VMDO01001605.1, read on the forward strand.
ATTTTCTCTCTGTTGTTCAGATAACAGGGGCAAGGGGTGGGAAGGATTCAGTTCTCCTTATTATCTTCAAACATTAGAAGTACTCAAATAATCAGTCATGTTCACCTAACAACCTCTGGATTCTAGCTTCCAAAGTTGTTTTCAGGTTAATAGGAATGCTCTTTATCATTTTACTGTTTTCACCATTACTGAATGAATTGCTATTAATTCTGGTTTGTATACCTGTGTGAGCAAGTTAATGATGGGCTAGTATCCCTAAGTCCAAGCACATTGACAAAAACCAAGTTTCTGGGTCACAAAAGAGAAGACTGGAAGATAATACCTTGCCACAGTGAGATATATCACTCAAGACTCCCTTTTGCAGTTTAGATGACATAGCTAGTTAGTTATCATCAAAAAACTTTAAAAAGTCAATAGGGAGTTAGAGGCGAAGAAAAATGTGGATGATACAAATTATTTTAGCTACTGCATTTAGAACTTAATCTTTCTTCTCTCCTACTGCCTATATCCTATGAGCCAATATGTCTTATGTTTTTACAGTTTATCTTTTAGATATGTTCATGGCTTTATCTTGATCTGGAGATCATATTAAAAATGCGATTCTAATTTGAGGTTGGGTGGTGGTGGGGATAAGAGTATTTATTTCTAGTAATCTCTCTGGAGATAAAGATATCACTGGTCTGAGGACCCTACTTTGAGTGCAAAGGGCCTAGGATCATCATCTTTAGTTTGGAATATTGTGGCAAACTCCTAATTGGTCTCCTTGCCTCTCTTTCCAAATCCATTGCTCAACCTGTGACCAGAGTGACCTCTCTAAGAGGCAAATTTGATCTCAGCACAGTGACACACACCTATAATTCCAGTGACTCAAGAGGCAGAGGCAAGAAGATCATGAGTTCAAGGCCAGAGGCAACCTGCATAACTTAGAGAAACCTTGTCTCAACAACAACAACAACAACAACAACAACAACAACAACAACAAAAAGTGGCTGTGGGTGGTGTAGCCCAGGGGTAGAGCACTTGCAAAATATGTGCCAGGCTCTGGGTTCAATCTCTAAATACTGCAATAAATAAATAAATAAATAAATAAATAAATAAATAAAATTTAAATTTAAATAAAGCCAAAATAAAATAAAATGCACATTTGAACAAGTTCCTCCACAAGTTCCTCTCTTCCCCGGACCCCAGATCCTACTCCTGCCTCTCACTCTGATTCTGACTCAAGTTCATGATGAATTAGGTTCCATTCTATGTAAGCACCCTGTGATCTCAACTTCTGAGCTTTCACTTGAGTTCTTCTCATCTGATAAACATTGTTTTCCTTCTAATTTCCATCTTCAACCCTCTGAAGTCTTCCAGATTTTTAAAATTGAAGTTACATACCCTTCCTCTGTGATTGTATAGCACTGTGAACCTCTTCTGTCATTGTCCTTATTGACCTATATACAGAAATTAATTTTCTCTATATGATTAATTTTCTCAAGTTCCTATTATTAGACCATAAATGAGGGAGGTAAATTCTTTATACTTATTTTTCATTGCATCTTCATCCCATTATTGTGTGTATGAAAAATGTTTAAAACCTATGTATTGCCAGGTGTAGTGGTACAAACTTGTAATCCCAGGTACTCAGGAGGCTGAGGCAGGAGGATCTCAAGTTTGAGGCCAGAGGGAGCCTGCACAATTGAGACTATGCCTTAAAAATAGAAAATAAAATAAGAAGGGTACTGGAGATAGAGCTTAGTGGTGGAATCCTTTTCTAGCATGGATAGGCCCTGGGTTCAATCCCAATACTGAAAAAAATTAAAAAGGTGTGTGTGCGCATGTGTGTTGAATGAATAGGAAAGGGGTGAACATTCTGAAAGGAGACTCCTGTAAAGGTTTCATTTTTATATCTCAGACCTCTTCTGCATCAAGTCATAAGTAGAGCTACTAATGTTAAGGATAAAATTGATTAGGTCATCAAATTGAACCACAATCTATTTTGAAGTTTTCAAGCTGCTTTAGAAATATAATAGATTTGCAGTTCTGTTTAAATTCTCTTAACTAAGCAAGACAATCCATATATTTTATATATACAATGACAGGCCCTGACTAGCTGTTATCTATTTTACAGAATCACAAGCAAATAAAAGCATAAATTGCAGTACAATGTGCAAAATAAAAAGTAGATAAGCCAAACGCAGTGGCTCACACCTGTAATCCCAGTGACTCGGGAGACTGAAGCAGGAGGATCCTGAATTGGAGGCCAGAGGGAGCCTACATAACTTAGTGAGACTCTAACTCAAAACAAAACATTAAAAATAAAATAAAATAAAATAAATAAAAAAATAATAATCTTCTCAAGATTAAAATGAGTATGCAAGCTTGATATAAAAATCTATGTAGTTGATGTGTATTAATTTAATGAGGCTTTATTTTATTATATATAAAAATAAAATTAATAATCTATTGGATTTTCACATTTTTCTTTACTTTTTTTTTGCAGTATTGGGGGTTGAAGCCAGGGCCTCACGCCTGCATGCTTTGCAAGGGCTGGACCACTGAGCTGTGCCCTCAGCCCTTTTTTTTTTTTTTTTTTTAACTTTTTGAGACAGGGTCTTGCTAGGTTACGCAGACTGCCTCTGGTCTCTTTGCAATCCTCCCGCCTCCGCCTCCCAAGCCACTGGGATTACAGGCATGCACCACCGCTCCCCAGCTTTTTTTTTTTTTTTTTTTTTTTTTTGAGTCAGAATCTTGCTAAATTACACAGGCTGCCCCGGCCTTGAACTCAAGGTCCTCCTGCCTCTACCTCCTGAGCTTCTGGAATTACAGGTGTGCATCACCTACCTGGGCACTACTATGGTTTTCTTTACTGAAGATTTTCTTTTGTATTTCCAGGAAGGAATGGCATAATGAAAGCAACAGGATATGCTAGTCTTCCTGTATCCTCATTGTTACCAGATCCTAACTCTCTCCTCTTATCTGGCTGTGAATCATGGTGTAGAAAGATAAAGCTATTGGTACCATTGACTGAGATGGAAAAGGTCACCCTAGGCCCTCACCTAACTCTCTCCCGAATTCCTTACTGGTAAACAAAGGTCCCCATTGTCTTTACTTCATTCATAGCTCACAGAGCCAAACCTGTTAGACCCTTTCTTAGAAAGAAAGATGAGAAGTGATCCTATGCATCAAATCATCATTTTATTTTTCTATTTTATTTGTTTATTTATTTTGGTTTTTCATCACAGGGTCTCGCTATGTGACTGGCCTGGAACTTGCTATGAAAAATAGGCTGGCCTCGAATTTGCAGTTATCCCCTGGCTTCTGCCTCCCAAGTGCTGAGATTACCGGTGTGTGCCACCACGCCCAGCCTTCTTGTTGTTGTTAGGTGCCATTGAGGTGTGTCCGACTCATAGCAACATATGTACAACAGAAACACTCTCTGACAATGTACCATGTCCAGCACCATTGTCAGTGCTTCTCTGCTATTCATAGGGTTTTCAATGGCCAATTGCTTCCAGAGTGGGTTACCAGGTCCTTCTCCCTCGCCTGCAACACCTAGTACTCCCAAGTGGTCTTCCATTCAAGGACTAACCAGGTCGACCCTGCTTAGCTTTCAAGATCAGATGAGATCGGATGTTAGGGTGCTATAGCTGTAGACTACCCAGCTTTTAAGTATCTTTTTATGGTATGTGTGTACTGCCAGTGTGTGTACAATACAACAATATGCAATCTTTTCATGGGAGTAAATATACCTTCAATTTAAACATAATAAAGCCTATTACTTAAGAATCTCCATTACATTCTAGAACTTTATGTACATATTTCTTTTGTCTCTGCCACAAAGAGGAAAGTTAGGTATTACATTCCACAATGAAACTGAACCCCAGAGAATCAGTCCCAGGCAGAGGCTGAGCCAGTACTAGACTTGGATAGGCTTCATATCTAAAGCTCAAGTTCTTTCCTCTTAAGCTGCCTCTGAGAGAGCAAAGTCCCACAGACAAATCGCATTTTAAATCCCACCTGTTAAAAAATAATGACATAGGCAAAAAGGGAATGGAGATGTGAAAGTAGTATGTCTGGAGGTATCAAAAAATCACATGGCAGGCCAATGTTTGGCTTTGGGGCGCGGCTGCTTCCTCTCCTCGCCAATGCTTCTTGCTTTCTGCACCTGGAGACCTAACAACTCCAGGATGCAGCTCCCAGCGCCTTGGTGCGAAGGTTATGGCCCCCCCCCGCACAGAGGAAGTTCAGGGGGACCGAAAGGGGATCACAGACGTCGGAGTCTTTAAAATGAGTAATCTGTCCACTTCCATTTCCACTGTATAGCTTCTAGTTCTTCAATCTTTCAACCTGCCCTCTGCTAATCCCTTCTCTACCTCCCCTCAGAGGATTAAAGTTTGGCACTGCTGGTCTGCACCTTCCGTGGTTGTTCATTGCTCCAAGGACGAAAAATTCCTTAGCCCCGCCCCCATGCCCTTCATGACGTAGTCCCCACTCTGCACATTGGCTTCCATTTTGGTCACGCATCCGGCTGTTCACCATGCTTCAGCCACACTGGTTGTTTTCTTCCCTCAGTACCTTCGAAAATCTTGTCTGTTACTTCTGTCCCAAATCGCATTCAAGTTCCCCATTTTAGCTTAGACTCCATTTACTGAGGCTTTTCCTGGCAGGTTGCTCCACCCACCCTCCCCAGCCCCCCAGCCCCAATCCCTCACCTGCCATCTAATTGTTGTTAGATGCCTTGGAGTTGGTACCCGATTCATAGCGACCCTATGTACAACAGGGGAAACACTAATGTCGTGCTCTTCTGTTAGTCATAGTGTTTGTAATGGCGGATTGATATTTGGGAGTGGGTTGCCGAGTCCTTCTCCCAAGCCTATAGCACCTGGTGTTCCCAAGGCAGTCTCCCAACCAAGTACTAACCAGGCCCTACCCTGCTTAGCTTTGCAGATCTGGCGGGATCGGGATCGGACCCCACAGTGGTATGGCTGCAGGCGAGCCATCTAATTAGAGCTCCCTAACTGTGCTCCGGTGGGAGGACGTGGCAATCCTCTCTTGAGGCAATCCCGAAACAGCCACTGAAAACCCTCTGAGGGTCGCTATGAGTCGGATAGGACTCGACAGCACCTAACAACAACTGTGCTCCAAGTACATCCTTCAAGCCACCGATTGCAATTTGCATTATATACTTGCCTGATTATTTTTAACGTCAGCAAGTGTCACGTTTTAGTATCCTGCCAGCCAGGCATACTGCTGAACTGATGAACATGAATGAATGGATGAATGAATGAGGGCATGAATGAATGCACGAATGAATAGGGGTACTTGATTTGGGTTTTATTTGCCACCATCATCATTCTGGCCTGCAGCCATAGCCCTGTGGAATCCGATCCCCTCAGATCTCAGAAGCTAAGCAGGGCCGATCCCCTCAGATCTCA
>VMDO01001605.1:125920-200388 GCA_007922755.1 Pedetes capensis
ACCTGGATGGGAGACCGCCTGGAACACCAGGTGCTGCAGGCTTGGGAGAAGGACCTGGCAACCCCCTCCCAAAAATCAATCTGCCATTGAAAACCCTATGAACAGCAGAGAAGCACTGACAATAGTGTTTCCCCTGTTGTACAGAGGGTCGCTATGAGTCGGATACCGACTCGACGGCACCTAACAACAACAACAACAACAACAACAATCATCATTCTAGCATTAAGATATTTCAGGTGGTTCACTGTTGTTCACCACTGGGCTGCCCACCCCCACGGAGTTGGCAAAGCTCTGGAGGCGAACAGCATCTGCGGCGCCTGCCCGTGCTGGCACACGTGGAGGACTCCGGTGCGGCGCGCTCACAGCCGAGTCTTTCCGCCAGGTGTCCTTCTGGCTTTCAGCCTCACGTGAATCCCGGCAGGTGGGGCTTCGAGTAGTGGAGAGCGAAACGCGAAGCTCCCTAGACCAGGGCGCAGGAGGCGCTCGGCGCGAGCTCCGCCCGGCCGCGGGCCACCGCCGTGGAGCGCGACTCCCTCCTCCCCGGCGGCTCTTGGCTTGACGCGGGGCGGGGCGGGGCGGGGCGGGGCGGGAGACGCCCCCACCCGGCCGGGCGTGGGGCCACCCCAATGGGAGTCGGTGGCGGGCTGCGGCTGGGCCCCGTCGCGGCGCCGCGCTGGGCAGCGGAGGAGGCTGCCGGGCCCGGCAGGCAGCGGCGGCGCGGGGCCCGTCGAAGGGAGGTCGAGCCTGCCGAGCTGGCGCCCGGCGGGGCCATGGTGCCCGGCGCCCGCGGCGCAGCGCTGGCAGCGGCGGGCGGACCCAGCCTCCTGGCCCTGCTGCTCGCGTTCTGCACGCCGCCTCGGCTGCCGGCGGCCGAGCTGGGTGAGTGAGCGGAGCTCGTCCTGCGGACCGTGGGACCCGGGGCGCTGCGGGCGGGCTGCGCGGCTGGCGGGGCCTGCGGCGCCCCGGAGTAGGAGGAAGTCGGGCTGGCTGTGTGGGGTCGCGGCTGGGGGTAAAAGAAGTGACTGCGTTCCTGATCGCTCCCCCACCCAACTCCTGCCCTCCCAGCAAAACAAGAAAATCAGTTTAGCGCCTCTACACTTGCTCTCTTCGCAATCTGCTAACCTGGACCACTTAGCTTCCAGACGTCCAGACTGCCGGCCCGTGAGAAGGGACGCGGCCCGGGGTCACCTTAGGGGAGAATCGAGTGCGGAGTCGCTTCTCTCCAGCCCGGTTCTGACAAAGCGGCTCAGCGGCCAGGCGGCCGGGCTCTCCCTGCTTCCGCTCTTCCCTGGCTCGGCGTTGGACTTAGAGTGTCCATTTGTCTTGCTTGTACCGAATGGTCGGGGAATGTTTTCCCGAGGTTGGCCTCGGAACGGGCGGCCAGACAGTGCCGCCATCTCCTCACGAGTGTCCTTGCGATCCAAGTTGGACTCTTGTGGCTGGGATCCCACTAGGGTATTTGAGAGAGCCGACTCCCGACCAGCCTGCTTTTCCTCTGTACCTGGCTTCCAGTTCGACCTAATTCACTCACAACTGAGTTTACTCTCTGCCTGTCTGCCAGATTGAAGCAGGAACCTGGTTTACCAGCCCTCGGTGGCTCTACCTCATTAATCCTAGTTAACTAGTTTTTATAATAAGGGACAGTTTCTGGCGAGTCAGGGTTTTTGTTGTTGTTGTTTTCTGCTCTCCTCCCTTGCTTCTGCCCCTTTTTAGATGGGCTTATTATTGGCAGTGAGCCAATGCAAAATAGTTTGACAGCTCCCCCCACCATTGTGCTTGCTGGTGAGACAAGAATCAAAGCTAAACCAAACGCTGGCATTTTTTCATTGAACCATGCATGCATTTCAGTCTGAAACATTGGTACTCAGGATGTTGGTAGTAGTTCCTAAATTTACTGGCATCCTGATTTGTTAAAAGAAAAAGAAAAAACAAAACCTTAAAATTATTTTGTCTAGAGTCACTGTAGCAAAATACAAACATGAGAAAATTATAATAAATGTGTAAAGTTTTATTTAACATATAAGATTTTGTAATGAATGTTTTAAATAGTAAAAACACTTTTTTTCTGAAGTCATTATTTGTAAATGTACCTTTAACACTACACACTTACATGAATCCATCCAACAATAGGTCCCTGCACTGGTCTGGCCAAATGTATCAACCATCTTTCCATAAAGTTTCAGAGTTTATACTGTTATGTAGGCTGTTAACTGAGCACTTTATAGAGCATTCTCTGGGAAGAAGGATGATTGTTTAGATTCTTATTGAGCTTCAAATTTGAGACTATTGCCATTGGATGATGGAAGAAGATATTGTCATTTGAGTTTCTGTAAAACATCCCATATATTAAGCACATAAAAAAAAGCCATTGAAGAAATGGAAAGTCAATCACACACAAAAAGTAAAGTTTAGATTTGGGATATTTACTGAAAAAAAATCTAGGAACTCCAGTGCCAATAATTCTTGAGAGAAGAGTCATAATCAGTGATTTTTAAAATATTTCTCACATCTATGATTTTCCACTCTCAAACTTTGTCAAGTGTTCATAAATTGAGATGTGCTATTTGTGTGGGCTGGAGTTTAGTTCAGTTGGTAGAGTGTTGCTCTGAGGGCCCAGGTTCCATCCCTGGCACCCAAAAATGGGAGAAGGACATAGCAATCCACTCTGAAAGCAATCCCAAAACAATCAGCCATTGGAAACCCTATGAGGGTCGCTATAAGTAACGTGCATGTGGTTGGATGGTGGTCATAAATGGTATTAGTGCTCACAGTGTTTAGGAGAGAACATTGTTAGCATAAAAGCTGTGAGTTTTTTGTTTTTGTTTTTGAGACAGGATCTCACTCTATAGCCCAGGCTGGCCTAGAACTGGAGATCCTTCTGCTTCAGCCTTTAATAGGCATGCATAACCATATGCAAGTTCATAATTGCCTAATTTTTGGAGAGAAGAAAATACTCCTTTAATGTATTTAGACTTCATTGTTCCTAGAGTGAACTTACTCTGGGCAACTCTCCAATCTGATCACCAGTCTCTTCTGAAACTTTATAAAGCTCCAGCCCCTTCATTTTGAATCAGTGTTTCAGGAGGTGAGGCCTGAGAATATGCAGTTTTCCAAAATTCCCTCAGGTAATTCTGATTCTAATCAGCTTGGAAATGGTGGACACACTTTCTGATGTTAGGGTTGTTGTAAAGAGCTACCGTTTGTGTTATAGACAATATTGGATGTTTATGAATGTCATAATTTAACGTAAATATTTGTGAATCTTGTCATTAAAATCATTTGTATTTTTGTTCGTTAGGGTCTGGTGACCCCATGAGTCTATGCTGATTTCTTTGTATGGGTGCTGCTTGCCTATATCTTGCTTCTTTCAATTTATTTAAAAAGTATCCATCCCTTCTAGTATTCTCAGTCAACCAGGCCCCAGGTATCTGTTGAACAATCTGGGTTGATTTCAGCTTCTTCTTTTTCCCTGTTTCTGGATCCACTCAACTGAAGTTAGATATAGTTAGATATTTACAAAGATAGTTTCACGTGATTTTTTGTTTTCCATAATATGACATATAAATTGCTGCTTAGTTTTGATTCTATTTGTATAAATTCATGTGCTTGGATTTAGTCCACCTTTATTACCTTGATCCAAGTATTGTAAAATACAATTCCCTTAGTTCCTGTGATGAATTTCTGCAGTCTGAAAATCCCTGGTTCTCTCTACCAAAATATTTACAAATGTGTATTAAGGATTTCCTCTTGTTAATTTAAATATTAGAGAAAATAAAAATAAGCACTTGACATCTGGAAAAAATGTGTAAGTGTAGGTTCAAATCTTAGATGCCTATAAATTGCTTTAAAATCTACCCAACGCTTAATTTGTTACTATTAGAAGGTCTACCCGACTTGATGGCACCTATCACCACCACTCTTCAGTCACAAGTCATTTATGTTTGATGAGACATGCAATCTGCTGATATGTGATGTTTTAGGTGAGTAGCTTTTAAAAAAGCAAGTACGAGTTTATTTTGGCACCTTTTGCACCAGCAGTCCAGGGTGTGTGTACTTGACCAGACTTTCCTTGATCTTATCTGTCCTGGGGAAAGTCTGAAATTCAACCAGTCCTATAAATTCCTAAGGGCAATGACTGGGACTGTCATATTTGTCATAGTAGCATCTGACAAAGGTGCTCAATAAATGTTTCTTGAGTTGAACTCAGCAATCTTTGTGTTTAGGAGATACTTTCAAACCATTTTTTAATTAGTGGGAACTAAGTAATAAAGAGCCTACTGAAGTTCTTTATGAAGGTACATCTGCTGCTTTCACTAATTAATTGTGCTAATCCAGCCCAGCTCTGTTGGCATGCTTATTTGTATACGTAAGGATGCCTTTTAAATGGAAGTGCAGCAGAAAGAAGGGAATGTGCCAGAGCACAGTGTGTACCATAGTCCTTGGCTCTAGTGGACATAATTTGCAACACTCAGAAACATTTAATTATACCACATATCTCAGAAAAGAAAGAAGTTATGTTGAAGGATTCAGTAAACAAACCAAAGGATGTTATTAAAGCAGATTTGAACTCCAAAATGTGTCACATTGTATTTATTAACTTTTCATTTCATAATTTGAACTCTAGCCTTGTAATACTGAAACAGATTTGAAAATCACATGAAAAAAATACAACCTGGAAACAAGACAGCTAACATTTATGAGGAATTATATTTTTATTAGTAAAAGGTTTTGTTGTTAGGTGCCATTGAATTGGGTTTAAAATGTTTAGGGAAGTTAAATTAATTGCAGAGTTTAGCAAATGTTTTAGTGAAGGCAGGTAAAAAAAAATCTTGTTCAGGGAAATACATCCTGTACAGTTTGGGTTTCTCTCTATGTGTGTCTTGAAGGTTAATGTATATAGAATTAGTTGACTAACTCTACACATTTAAAAGCATTTGGTTATTTTCTTTATTGAAGAGATAATGCACACAACCTGTTTGGCATTACATTTAGCATACAGTATTGTTGTTTGTAAGTGCCCTGGAGTTGGGTTCGACTCATAGCAACACTACATAGAACAGAACAAAACACTCCCCAACGTTGTGCCATGCCTGGCACTATGTCAGTGCTTTTCTGGTATTCATAGGGTTTTCAATGGCTCATTGTTTTGGGATTGCTTCAGGACTGGATTGCCACGTTCTTCTCCCATTTTTGTGGTGCTGGGGATTGAACCCAGGGCCTTAGCACAGAGCAGCATTCTACCAACTGAGCTAAATCCCAGCCAGTACATAGTAAGAGCTCCATAGATATCAGCTACTTTATTCTTTATTACTGTTTATTACTATTGATTTGATAAATATTAGGGCTTCTTTGTTCTGCCTCTCCTACTGTCTCTTACCTTACTCCCTATCACTGTCTCCCATACTCAGGTCTGTCCAGCCATACTGACATTCTCATTATTTCAAAGGTATGGGACACCCTTCTACCTCAGCGCTTTTGTATATGCTGTTCCCTCTATCCCAAACAGTCTTGCCCTGGATATCTGCATGGCTCAGTCGATCCCTCTTTGTTCAGGTGTTACCTTCTCCAGGAGAACTTTCCTAATCACCTGGAACTTCTGTCCATTCACACGACTCCATATTCCCTTTTCCTCTTTTCAGTTTTCTCTAGAGCTCTTTCCCTCTTTCTATTCTATACTTGGATTTAATTTGTCTTTCATCCTACTACAATACAAGGTCCATGAGGAGGTTTGTGCTCTTGCTCAGGAGGGGGGGGTACTCAGTGAGGAGGGAGTGAGAAGACAATGAAATGAATGCTCTGTCACTGCCGACTCAGACCTGACTCTGATTGAGAATCAAAACCTGGATGCTGCAAATTACTGAAATTTTGCATCTATTCAACTGTTGTTTATAAGTAAGAAGTTTTAAATTATGGGTTTAAAATAGAGAAACTCATTCTGGCATATGAGAAATCTGGCATTAAGGATGAAAGGAGAATTATTGCCAGAATTTCAGATTATTTTTCATTAGACTGTGAGGTAATTTTGCCATTTTGTGATTGAAGGTTCATGTTGATGTCATCTTTGAGCTATTCATTCTCTTCTGTGTGTGTGTGTGTGTGTGTGTGTGTGTGTGTGTGTATTTTTAAGATATTTGCCTTGTGGGATTGAGACAGCTTGTTTGAGCCAGGGGAAAGTGGTGATTTCTAATGCAATGTGGATATGAAGTTGTAAGTGTGGGTCCTGGTGTACTGAATACAGAACCAACTCCCAAACTTTCCTTTTCATGGGAGTTGAAGTGGAGGGGTTGTTTGGGGGGCAAGGGAGAGATTGAGGGATTCTCTCCAATTCTTGAGAAAAGAGTTAAAACAGAGCCTCATGCTTCCCCACCAGCACCATGTACAGTGCCTAGCAAATAACAAGCTCCAGGCAGCTATTTCCTGAATCAGTGTGTGGCTGAAGCAGTCATGCTGTGGCTGAAAGCATGAAGTGAAGAATGAGGTGAAAACTTATGAAGTTGTTTAAAATAGAAATTATATATAGGACTATTGTGAAAAGCCTTAGAAAACACTATTGTGTTATCCAGCTTTGCATTGCTTTGACAAAATACCTGAGAAAATTAACTTCAAGGAGGAAAGATTTATTTAGCATATACTTTTAGAGTTTTCAGTGCATGGTCACTTGGCTCCATATTTTCTGGGCCTCTGGTAAGGCAGAGCTGTCATAGTGGTGAGTGCATGGTCTTGGTAAGGTGGGAACCGTCACCATCCATTCACCTCCCAGAGGCCCCAGCTCTGAACACTGCTGCATTGGGGACCAGTCCTTTATCACATGACCTTTTGGGGGGACATTTCAGATCCAAAACATAACAACTGTGCATGAATTCAAGAAAACAAATAAATTCAGCTCTGCAAAGGATGAGAAGTCCTGAGATTTCTTTCAGGTAACAGCAGGAGAGCTGCCATGATGTGGGCTATCTTGGGAATAAATGAACAGATAATAAATACACTGACTTGGACCAGATGAGACAGTGTTTCCCCTAAGATCGGCAGATGCTTAGACATTTAGGACATCAGGAGACCAGTATCATGTCCAAGATCATTTGGGGATGGTATTTAGGCATTTGTGATGTTAGCACAGTGTTAAGCCAGGTTGTCATATATGTGTATTGCCTGCTATTTGTTTTTGTTAAATATTACATAGACACAAAACTATTTATAAAATATGCCTAAGGTATAAAAGACAATAAAATTAATACCTGAGTACCCAGCCTACTACATATTGTAAGCATGCTTTCATATTCTGCCTTTTTAAAATCTAACATTTTATTAAAAATTTTCAACTCTATTATTTGGGAAAACTGCACATTGGTATTTATTTTTAGAAATTGCCTCAGGTAAACCAACAACTTTTTTCCAAGTCATTTATTACTGCTGAGGAATATCCAGTAGGAAAGTGGAATTTTTGTCTTGGCTGACATATCAGCTGTTTCTTGTCAAGATTTTTGTCTTTTGTAATATTCAAATAACTCTTCCTTGCTTGGGAAATCAGAAGTAATTTTCTTGCCTATAATTTATAGGAGAAAGTGCATAAGTATGACTTTAAGCGTAGTGTCAGAAAGGTAAGGTGTATTTCTTGATCCCTGGTAGATGAGATTCTTTATTTAAAGGGACCCAATTTTCCACATATTGCACTGTTTGGAGTTCATCTTTACTGAGAACCACATTTGTATTTATATACAGCATTTTCCAATTCAAATTATAACCACTAATGTAACCTTTTTATAGAATGCCCACCATATTTACATCTTCAAGGGAAAAGAACTCAGCCTTTGTTTTCTTTCATCACAAAACAAAAATCCTTGCAAATATATATTATATGACTCCGTTTTGCAGTTGAGCCTGTTTATTGAATTTGTTTAATGGTTGTATGTAAATTGGTTTTTAATAAAGGTCTCTATTCTCAAAAAACATGGAAAAAAGAACTTTATCTCACAATTCTGAGAAAGAAAAACAGAAAAGATGTTAAAAATTTGAAATAGTTAAATTTGAATTACCAGTGAATAAAATTTCCTACACAGAAAATAAGTAAGAATCTTTGTGTTTGTCCCTTAATTTTTAAATGTCTGAATGGATTTAATTCAGCCTTTTTATTGAATCTCCTGAGCATAAGTTCACCTCAGATTGAAGTATGGTTGATTTTATGCCAAAGGAGAAAACGGTGAGGTCATAAAACAGCCCCTGGAATCACTGAAACACCAGAACCATGTACTGAATTGCTCCTTCTGCACTGACTTTTGAATGGAGTTTTCTTATTTTGAGAACAACATGAACCAATATGTGCCTCTTTTTAATTTTTTTTTTTTTTTTAGCTCCTGGAAAGCTCCTGTTTTGCCAACAGACTGAAACAGGAGATGGCCTGACTCTGTAGATAAAAGAATGGCCCCATACCTGCTGTCACTATTGTCTCAGAGGAACGTAAATATATTTTCAGACTTCAGAGTCTGTTCATACATTAAAAATTTGAGAAACACTTCATAGCATCTTTTCTTAAATGTTGCGATTTCATTTCTAAACATACTGTTAACTATAATTCTGTGACCACACCTAAGAATACTACTACTAATTTTTATATCATGTAATACTCATGTCATATTCAGATTTCCTCACTTATCTTTTTACCATTGTTTTGTATAAGCAAGGATCCAAGCAAGGCCTACACATTACATTTATTATATTTCTTTTTCTTTTTATTTATCTATTTTTTTTTTCAGACATAGTCTTGCTCTGTAGCCTAGGCTGACCTCAAGCTTGTGTTCCTCCTGCCTCAGCCTCCCATGACCTGGGATTTCAGGTGTGAGCCATCATGCCTGGCTGTATTTATATCTATTAAGACAATTTTACTCTACCACTGACCTTCACCCATGTAACTTTTTTCCTTTCCTGCAAGGAAACCAGCTGTGACACAGCTCACATCCTGAACTGGACTGGCTGCTTCTGAGTGGTGTGTCTGTTTTGCTATACTGTCTCATGTATTTCTTCTATAAGCCTGAAGTTAGTCTTAAAAACTTGAATAGATTCAGGATAAGTGGTTTGGGCAAGCATACTTAAAGGTGCCATGTACTTTTAATTATATCACAACAGGATGCATGTATTATGTTTGCTGTTGTTTTTGACCCACCCTCAGAGATGCCAAGAATGATCAGTGACTAGGAAGTGCCAACTTGACCCCTCTGTTATAAGGTTACCTTTTCCTCTTAGGACTTGTAAGTGCTTTGTGCAATGAACAGTCTCTTATCCAGTTAAAATATTTCCCCATCAATATTTCACTTAGTGCCTTAATGTAGCCAATCATCAGCATTGTTACTTATCTAATCTACTTTTTCAGGAAGATAAAATTTTATACCCCTATGTCTATATGTGCCTGCAGCCATAGCCCTGTGGCATCCAATCCCATCAGATCTCGTGAAGCGAAGCAGGGTCGGGCCTGGCTAGTACCTGGATGGGAGACCGCCTGGGAACACCAGAAGCTGTAGGCTTGGGAGAAGGACCTGGCAACCCCCTCCCAAAAATCAGTCTGCCATTGAAAACCCTATGAACAGCAGAGAAACACTGACAATAGTGTTTTCCCTGTTGTACAGAGGGTCACTATGAGTCGGATACCGACTCCACGGCACCTAACAACAACAACAACAACATGTTTATATGTATCTTGATTTATTGTGTGGGATTTTGTTTTGTTTTGTTTTGTTTTGTTTTTTTGTCTAAGCCAGTCCCTATGATTATGAGAGCTGTTAAGGGAGCTGAGGTTCAGAGAGCTTGAGTCATTTATCCCAGGTACATTCACTTTGTGTGTCTAAAAGGGGATGCAGGTACATGCCTTATGATCCCAAATGTCTTAATATGGTCTCCGGCTCATCATACAAGGAAACTCATTGTACACTCATAGCCAGAGGACAGCACATGAAAAAATCTTGGAGGAACACAGAAATATTAAGACTTTTGAAAATCCTAGTTAGAAACTGATCATTTGCTTCTATTGTATTGTGATAAGTTCAGCAGTGCAGAATACAGAATGTGCAAAAGCAGTGCAATATTCAGGACTGTGGAATGTGATATGAGTTGTATAAGGTTTTTTTCTCTCTCTAAAGTTGTATATTTCATAACCAACTGGATGCCAACTCCCTCCCCTCTGAGATTTGCTATTTTCTGGCCAGTAAACACTGACAGTTTTTACATCATAGATGGTGCATACACTTATGCTCCCACAGACCTCCTCATCTTTTTTCTTCATGTATTTTCCATCTATGTGCAAATAATTCCTAAATTGACACTCTTGTGTGGGTGTCTGACATGTCACCCTGGCTTAAATATAGACCCTGGAGCTTATTATTGCCCTTCCCAGACTTGTAAATGTAGAGTGAAAATAAGTATCAGTGAATTGGAAATAGATCTGTTCCAATTTTAGAATAAATAGCAAAAACAATTAATGATAAAACCATTCAAAACTGATACCTTGAGGACTTTACACTTTAAGAAGATTCATTTCATTATCCCTGTTAATACTGATAACCCTTTAGTCTCCACTTATTTAGAATATATCTTACAAGGACCAGCAGAATAGTCATCACCAAGATCTTTTCAGAAATACAGCATTTCCAGGCCCTGCATTTTAACAAGATGCCCAGGTAACGGGCGTGCAGGCTGAAGTTTGAGAAAGCACCACTTTAATCCACTGAAATTTTCACTTACACAGCATCCTTTGGGACCCATATCAGTGCTAAGCAAAGTGAACAACCTTTGCTTAAAGGTAAAATAGTCACCACTGTTCCCTTCATAGTCTAGTAAAGAGCACTTGAGTAATTTTTTAAAAGGCTGATGGAATATCTCTTTTAACTTTTATAATAAAAAACCTTAAATTAAACATGACCATTTGTTTCATGTTAATGTTGAGGCAAAAAGAACACAGCAGCAAATAATGAAATGTAATATGGACTTTAATACCAGTTGGGCTGCTCAACAGTTGGAAATATTCTGTCTTATAAGCTATGATGTTCTCTCTCTCTATATGTGTGTGTGTGTGTGCGTGTGTGTGTGTGTGTATGTATATGTATACATGTGAAGTATTTCATAATCAGTTTTTAAAAGAATTCTCATATTATCTATCAAATAAGATTATCATGAAGATTAAGATAATATAAAGTCCTTAGAATATTCTATATGTATTACCTTTTACAATGAATGCATGGTAAGTGCTAATTATTAGTAAGAGTCTTTTTATAATTAATTTTATGATTTTTTGTATCCCACTAACTTTTTGGTTCTTATTGATTTTTTGAAAACTAAATGTGAAAGTAAAACACATGTGAAGGAGAAATGCTTACAGTTTTTAATTTCCTTGTGTGTATATATTCGTAATTTTTTGTTAGTGTATAAAATAGTGGGTTCCATTATGACATTTTCATACACACATATTATTTTGATAGTTTTAATTCTATTACTGACCTTAACTTTGTTCTTGGTAATATTGGATTTTCTGGACCCCAGAGAAAAGTTTATGTCAGTATTACACTTTATCTGAAGGTTGGTGGTATCCATATTTAACATGAAATCATGTTCTAGAGATAGGAAAGATTTCTGAATTTTTCTTGAGCTAAAGCCATAGCAGCTTGGACATTACACTGCCACTTTTCTCTGACTTCTTTATCCTGAGCATCTATTCAGGATACATGAAACAGTTATCTTAGACTTGTTTTGCTATATAAACAAGTTCTTTTTTCTTAAATTTTCATCTGTGAAATTAAGAAACTTCTTTTAACCAAATATATTCGGTTTGTTGTCAATGCTTCCAAAGCACTGTAGCTTCGTGACAACAATGGAAAACGTCTTACTTTTGAATATCAAATCACATAGTATATCAGTATCATTTTTAGTACTCTACTGGCCAAAGTCCAGTTCTCCATGCTGGCCCTTTAGTCTGAGAAGCTCCATGACAGGATCTCTCTGTGCATCCTGCCTGTGAAAGCCTCAACCAGGCAGTCACTGGGCCTTCCACAGAGTACTACTCCCAAGAGAGGCCCAAGAGGAAAGAGTTCCCTGGCAAATACTGCAGGCTGCATCCATTAGTGCATCATTATGCACTGTTGAGGCTGTGACATGAGCTGTGGTGGAAGTTAAATTCTACAGGCTCATTTATTTGGCAACACTTTGACAGAGATGATGGCCTGACCTTTTTGTAATCCTCTCAAGATCTAGAACCAGAGATACCTGTACTTCAGTATATACTGACCTAGCAGTAAGTGAGCATTAGCTAAATATTGAGGGATGCATTCTAATTAGACTTTCTCAGCAATTTAATGCAATGAGCACACACAGCCTCTTATCTTTACTACATCCAGTTACAGTTGGTAATTTTACTTTATTTATTTACTTATTTAATTTTTGTGGTACTTAGGGGTTGAATTCAGGGTCTTGCACATACTTTGCAAATGCTCTACCACTGGGCTACACCCCTAGCTCAATTTTTATTTTTTATTTTGAATTAGGGTCTCACTAAGTTACACAGGCTACCTCTGACCATGAACTCGCAATCCTCCTGCCTCTGCATCCTGAGTTGCTGGAATTACAGGTGTACTCTACCACTCCTGGCCTATAGTTGGTCACTTTAAAGGGTAAGGACAATGCAAATGGGTGACTTCTTAAGAATGTAGAGCCAGTGAGTGTTGGAATTTGGACAAAATCATCTAATTCAAGCCTGCAGCTATAGCCCTGTGGCATCCGATCCCATCAGATCTCGTAAGCTAAGCAGGATCACGCCTGGTTAGTACCTGGATTGGGAACACCAGAAGCTGTAGGCTGGGAGAAGGACCTGGCAACCCCCTCCTAAAAAAATCAAGCTGCCATTGAAAACCCTATGAGCAGCAGAGAAGCACTGACAATAGTGTTTACCCTGTTGTACAGAGGGTCGCTATGAGATACCGACTCAATGGCACCTAACAACAACAACAACAATCTTGATACTATAACATACCTGTTTCTTAAATAATAGCAATTTAAAATGTATTACATTCTTACTACATGGTTTTCTCCACACTCTGTTTTAATGTACATGACAGTCCTAAGATTTGGGCACCATCGTTGGTCTCTAATCTACAAATAATGAAGTTGAAGCTTGGATAGGTGTAAGGAATCACCTAAGGCCACACAGTCAGTATTAGGCAGTGCCAGACTCAAGGTTGTAATCATTGTGCTCTCTCTCCTTCTGCTCATACAGCAATAATTTACAAAATTAGAAAATGATAGTAATGTAAATCTCTTCCATCCCCACAACTTTCAGACCTTTAGCATTTCAGTAAAAGTCACGAGACCAGAGAGGACTGAGAATTACAGAGTTTTCACTGATTTTACTTATAGCATATTGAAGAATAAAACTGAATTAGATTTTTTTTCCCATTCCGCGCAGATTCTGATTTTTTTTTAATGGAAATTATTGATGTCTTTGCACACTGATGGAACCAGCCACACATTATGTGGGATGTCACTCTGATGGACCTGTTGAAATGATTTGTTTCATTTTCCTACATTCTGATTTATTTTCAGTGATACTTTTAGCTGATAGAAAACGTGGTGTTAGAGTTTCCATGAACAGACTTTTAACAAGTCTCTTGTGTTCTCGTTTACTTTCAAATATCTTTCTTCTGCTGAGATAAAACTATTATCATCTTCATTAGATGTTAGGTCATTAGCATCTATTTTATATGTGGTGAGAATAATATTGAATAAGATTATGAGTTTTGTGGAACTTGGTCAAGCATTTCTAGCCTGTAGCTATAACCTCTTTGAGTATAGGCATATTATCCATTTTTCCTTTCAAGAAAACTTAAAGATTTTGTATAATTGTTCTGATTATCATAACTTTTGTTTTGCATATAGAGATATGATAGATGGAAATTTTTTTCTTAATGTAGCCACTTAGGCCCTTCTGTCTTTGCTTTTCCATTTCTTTTAGCAACACACAAAGTACAAAGTTAAGCACAATTAGAAAGGAACAAGGTTTATAAGAGAGTATAGCTGACAGTGGAATTAGTGATACCTTGGGAACTCTGTCTGCCTCACCATCAGACAAAGAGCTTTATAATAATTGCAAGCTTGCTTTTGTGGTTGAAAAGACTGTAGTCATCAAGAGCTTACTTGATCCGAGACAGGAGAAGAAATTTTCTCACACCCACACATGGATGATTGTGTGTGAGAGACCTGTTGTAACTTGAATATTAAAAGAGCAAGGATGCAACCATAATGAAACCATGTTGCTGGAAGTAGTTTCACTGTTGTGATATTTCAGAGCACTCTTTCTCAGAGTGCTGATCGGAATACATTAGTAAGCAATGCAATCAACTCAGTAGATAAAAGCTTTTTAATAAATCATGAAATGGAATTAAATAGGAATAATAAAAGAATTGTATCATTGTACTTTGTTTATATATACATATGCATATGTACTTATTTGGACTAGGATGTAAAATCTATGTTCTGATTATGGGTCATAATCAAAAAGTTTGAGGCTACTATCTTACTCTGGGGACTAGTTAATAATCAATCTGAAAAGTACTTTTGCAATATTCATTGCTCTTCACCCAAGTCATTTTCCTATAAGTAAGTGCAACTCAGTTAAAAAGTTTACTTTTTAAAGCCTAAACCATACTTTATAGAACTGTAGAACTGAATCCTTACTAGGTATATCTTATTTTGCTTTTTGGTTAGTTGGAACATGATTTCTTATCAAAGGGAAATAGTCTTTTAAGGAAGTTATTGTTTTCCTTTCTTAGTGAGTGGAATTAGAATAGACTAAACAAAAGACTGGCTCATGTAGACGGGAATCCAGGATTCATTTAAGATCATTTAGAAAATAGCTTATATATCCATACCTCCTAAGAGAGGGATATCCACTAATTTCATGTATCTGGTGAATAGATACAAAGCCCATATCTTTGGCTTTGTACCTGTCTCTCTACTCTCAAGAATTACTTATTAATATATATGTACTTTGTATGACTGTGAGCTTCTTAAAGTGAGAACTATATTATACTAAATTCCTGTTTGTTGCATGAAGTTTTAATGACAGTTTGAGGATATTGGCTTATGGAGACTTTTTCCTGTTTGTGTTATAAGGATAATGCTAAAAGTAACATTAGGTGAATTTTTTTCCTTTTTCCCCCACCCTTTCTTTTTTTTTCGGGTACTGCGGGTTGAACCCAGGACCTCAGGCTTGCTTGCTTTGCAAGTGCTGTATCACCGAGCTGCACCCTCAGCACTTTTTTTTTTTTTTTTTACTTTTTGAGACAGTGTCTTGCTAAATTATGCAGACTGCCTCTGGTCTCAAACTTGCGATCCTCCTGCTTCCACCTCGTGAGCCTCTGGGATTACAGTCATGCACCACAGCGCCCAGCTGGTATTTTTAATTATATTATTTTCCTGAGTTAGAAGTATTCATATTATAGAAAATTTGTAAGATAAATGGATAAGTGATATGAAAGTCACCTATAACTCATATCATGATTAGATATGTTGTTGTTGTTAGGTACCTGTCAAGTTGGTATCCGACTCATAGCAACCCTACATACAACAGGGGAAACACTATTGTCAGTGCTTTTCTGCTGTTCATAGGGTTTTCAATGGCGGATTGATTTTTGGGAGTGGGTTGTGGGGTTTGTCTCCCAAGCCTGCAGCACCTGGTGTTCCCAGGTGGTCCCTATCCAAGTACTAACCAGGCCCTACCCTGCTTACCTTCTGAGATCTGATGGGATCAGATGCCACAGGGCTACGGCTGCAGGCATGACTAGAAGATATACATGTGAGTATTATGTATTGTTTTTAAATGTTGTAAAATTAAATAGTGCTCTACAACTTGACTAACTTCCTTACTATCATATTGCTTGGAGATACCATAGTTTGACTGTTCTATGAAGATTATTTCCAAATGTTCAGAATTAAAGTACTTATATTCATCTTGAGAACTATAATACTTATGTGTACTTACTGCTTTTTTTCAAAATCTAAACTTCATATATCTAGTTTTATTTTTGTTAGTTGTTTTAAGGAGATGGATGGTCAGTC
Organism: Pedetes capensis; assembly: GCA_007922755.1. NCBI lineage: Eukaryota > Metazoa > Chordata > Mammalia > Rodentia > Pedetidae > Pedetes > Pedetes capensis. The sequence goes on from VMDO01001605.1 coordinate 142,010, forward strand.
TCACAGAGCAGCTATGGCTCTGAGCAAATCCCAGATGTAGCCCTGTCATGGAGGGACCACCCTTGAAATAGTCTACAGTGGAGAGATACTTTTGGTCTAGGGACAAAAGGAAATGATGCGTAGTTTAGTCATCATGTGCCTTGGCAGTTAAGTTCTAGTTCAAAGGAAGGAAAAGATAAACAATGTGTAGTAGTTGCTTTTGAAAAGCAGGCAAATTCCCTGTGGCAAAACTTCCTCCTTCCCTTTTCTCTACATCCCCTACCTTTGATGTTAGGTAGGTGACAGTTTAATCTAGCTGTCACCTGTATCAACAGCATCCCTGCAGCTCTCTGCCCACCAGACCTCCTCCCAACATCTTAGGCAGTTTAATCATAAAACCATAGTTTCATTTTTCCCTTAAAGATTGATATTTATTACTTTTAAATTTTGATTTCTTTTGGCTCTCTGATTGCTCACCACCCAGCTACAGCAACCATCAGCATTTCTCTGCATCTTTTCCTCTATCTTGCTTCTCCCCTTTTTTGCTATTTTAAGGTAAATCCTAGACCTCATGTCATTTCAACCCTACATAAGTCAATAGGCATCTGTAAAAACAGCCTTTTATGTAACCTCAATACCATTATCACAACTAATAAGATGAATAATACTTCATATCATTTATGTTAGTGGGGAGTGTGGGTCTGGGGTCTGGTGTTACTGTGCTCCTTGGGAGAGATCTGGGAAGTGGGCAGCAAACCTCAGTCCTTGGTCTCATTTATAAACAGATTTACAAACTGACCCAGAGGGAAACTTAGAAGGTGGTTTATTTTGGACTTGGAAAGAAGAGAGGGAGAGCCGGAGCAAATAGGCTTGGGACAACTTGGGACTAGCAGTTTGGGGTCCAAAGGCAGGCCTAGAAAAAGAGAGGAGAAGGAGGAACAGGCCAGGGAGTTGGGTTGGTGGGCAGAGAGGGAGGTGGATAGGTAAAGAGAGAGAAAATTATGCTTTCTCATATAGAAATCACAAAGTGGGCAGATCGAGCAGTATATATCCATGATCGGCAGTGTTTATGAGTCTAAGTTGGAGGCCCATCGATAGGCCCGTCAGTGAGGCTGCGGGCTTCTCCGAATGTCTGTGTAGAACTACAGACAGCTGCACACTTCTGTAGGTTGGTCTGAACATTGCGGCAGATGACAGGACACTGCAGACAGTGGACATTATGGATTTCTGTGGCTATCTGGATTCTGCAGACTTTCCTGGGGATGATAGAAGCTGAGGACATGTGGATGCCGCCCTAGGAACTGTAGACATTGCTGAGAACTGTGAACTCTGCATATTCTGGACACTGCAGATTCTGGACACTGCACTGAGGGTGGAATTTTTGGGGTCTTTAAATCCCTCTCTCATTAAGGGAATAGATATTCCTCCCTCTCTTTGATCTTGTCTTCAAGTGTGTTGGGTTTCTCCTACCCATCAGCCTAGACTGGCCAGTCTGGGCTGTAAAACAAGTCTTTCTCTTTATCTCAGGAGGGGTCCTGCTTCAAATGAGGATCCCTTTCCTAGGCTGGACACGGAGGCCCCTGTGACCTTCATATGCAAATGGAGTTCTAGTTATAGATTAGACCATTTGTAAAGATGCTAAAGGTTACAGACCAGGCTATGTGAAAAGGGTCTTATCTCCTAGCAGCCATACCATTTGCAAGGATATTGTCTATTCCGGAAGCACTGACCACAGGCCAAGGCCTTTGTCTCAGAGGACGCTTCAGTTGATATTCATATTACAGTTGGCTTATGGAGCAAACAGCTTGGGAGTAGGTGAATGGGAAATAGGTGGCTGCAGAGACCTCTTAATTCCCTTTCTTCTTGTCTGTTACCCTCTAACAATTTACTACCCCAATTATATTTTTTAAAGGCTTTATAAAGTTGGCTTTTCAAATCAGGGTACAAGTAAGTATCCACATGGTTATTGTGGCTGTTTTATTTTGTTTTTAGTGTCTCCCTGTGTAGCTCAGGCTGACCTTGAATTTGTGATCCTCCTGCCTCAGCCTGCAGAGTGCTGGGGTTACAGGCACAGTCATGTGCTACTACCCTTGGCTCATTGTGGTTCTTAAATTTCCTTTAATCTGAAACACTTGTGTGTGCATGAGTGTGTGTGTGTGTGTGTGTGTATGCCTGCCTCTTCACACAATTCATTGTGGAGGAGACTGTATCAGTTGTACCTAGAATGTCTACAGCCTGTGTTCAGCTAATGACTTCCTTCTGGTGTCAATAAACCTGTGCCTTTATCCTTCACATTTTCTGTAGACTAGAAGTTAGCCCTGGGGCTAGGGTTTAGCACAGTTGGTAGAGTGCACTCTCTGAGGCCCCATGTTTGATCCCTGGCACCATAAAAAATGGGAGAAGGACCTGACAACCCACTCTTGAAACAGTCCAGAAACAATCAGCCATAGAAAATCCTATGAATAGCAGAAAAGCACTGACATAGTGCAGCACATGGCACAGTGTCGGGGAGTGTTTCTTTCTGTGGTACACAGGGTGGCTCTGAATCAGACCCGGCGTGACAGCACCTAACAACAAGAAGTTATCCCTAAAGGCTTGATGAGATTCAAGGTCAATTATTATTGATTCTCACATATTTTACTTCTGGACCAGAGTATTTCCCAAGCATTGGTGCACAGAACATATAATATCTGATTGTCTCACAGGTAGTCGTGCTCAAATCTCCTTCTGTGAGTTTAAATGGTGGCAAGCTTCATCCCTGCATTTTAAAGTTCTTCCTCTGCCTTCTACCCAGTGGTTTCATCATCTATTGATGGCCATAGCCAGAGGCAGTTACATCTTACTAGGAACTATTCTTTTTTAAAAGAAGTATCTCATTTGCATACGTATAATGAGTTTCATTATGAGACTTTCATACAATTGCATCATGTACTTTGCACTTGTTCTCTCCCTCATTGCTGCCCATGTTGTTCCCTTCCCCTTCCTACTAATCCCCTCCCCACTCCAGGTAAGTCCTCTTGTATTTTCCAATCTTAGATACATACAATTTTATATATGTGTGGTTTTTTTTTTCCTTTTAGTGTATATCTAGCTTCTGCATGTGAGTGAAATGTGGTATTTCTCTTTCTGAGTCTATTTTATTTCACTTAAAATGATGGTCTCCTGTTCCACTAATTTTATTGAAAATGACATTTCATTCTTTACAGCTGAATAATATTCCATTGTGTATATATACTACATTCTTTAATTCACTCATCCGTTGGTGGACATCTGGACTGATTCCATATCCTTGCAATTGTGAACAATGGAGCTGTACTTTTTAATGGAAAAATGTGAAAATGTCTAAAGGAATTGTCTGATAGGGCAGGCATGGTTTTCAAGATTAAACATAAGTACACATATGTTACAAAATCAAGTACAGAGACAAAAAATTTTTTAATTTGTATAGCTATAGTTAGGCACCTGAAAATTGTACTCTAGGAACTGTCGACATTAAAGAAAGTTGATATACATTTTGTTTTCTCATTTATAAACTGGAGCATATATTATAACCACCCCCCCCACACACACACACACATACCACCTCAGATACAACTCCTTAGACAAATGTAAGGAACTTGGGTAATGGGTTTGTGTACGGAGAGCTCCTTTGGCCACGTGGATGGCTCCACGCGGGGACCTGCTGAAGGACTTGAGTGCTAGCGTAGAAATGCACCACCTCTGATGGAGAATTATGCTCACAGCCACTCTGAGAAGCCTTTGGAAAGACAGGCTCAGAAAATTACGCTCACAGCTATTCCGTGTCGAAGCACTAGTTGTTTGGGCACACTCTGCTCTGGATCCTGGGGGCTAAACCTCACACAGAGCAGAGGACAGGGACCTGCTGCTTTCCAGTTGGTCTTGATGACAGAGATACCACACTCCGGGAGGCTGGATGGTAGGCAAGAGCTCAACTTTATTTCACCTGACAGCTGCTCTACTTAATGATATTTTTCCGAACAGTTCTGCCAACACCTGCTAAGTGTTACAGCTCTTAAGTGTTATAGCTCAGAGTTAGAGCTCAGTGTTACAGCTCTGTCGGTTGTGCCTCTTTGTAGTTCAGCTCAGCTCAGCTCAGTTGGGCAGCTCTACCCTGTTGCTCTCTGTCCATCTAGTAGCTCTTACTACTGGTCCAGTAGCTCTGCCAATCCCATCCCTCGAAGCCTCAGCCTCAGCTCTTGTGTACCATGCTTATAAGCATTTGGCCAGCCAGTCAGGGGCTAGGGCATCTCTGATTGGACGATAGGATGGGACCAATCAGGTGTCATCTTGCCAGAGAGCATAGCCAATCAGGGATGCTAGATGATTGGCCAATCAGGTGACATATGCAAATGAGGTGAAAGGGAGTAACCTATTGGGTGGCTTATGCAAATGAGGTGAAAGGGAGTAATCTATCAGATGGCTAGAAAGTGGAGGAGGGACATGCCCTGGCTGCATTGGGTGGGGGCCATCTTGCCCTGACCTTTTGACCTCGACCCCGTAAACTTAAATGTGCCACAGCAAGCAGTTTGGGGGCCATCTTGTCTTGACCGCATGGGCTCAAGCCAGGTGTGCCCAGAACACAAGTTCTGCCCAAGCCTTAGGTCTCAAGTTGGGCTACATAAGCCTCGGGTCAGGCCGACTCAGAGTCATGCTCTTTCCCTTCCTCTCTAGGTTGTATCCCTACAGGTTTGATACAGAGAGGTTCTGGAATAAAATTGGCTTCATTTATTGCCTTTCATTCAATATACATCATTTCAATGAAAATTTCCATGAATATTTCATTTAATTAAAATTAAGTAGAAGAAAGGTACAGGCTAACAAATCCAAATAGTATAGAAAAGTACAAAATGGAAAGTAAGATCTTTTTCATTTTCATTCCCAGCCAGGCAATTTTAACTGGACTGAAATGTTTTGTCTTACATACATCCCCCAGTTTATTGAGACAGGTTCTCCCTATGTAGCCCAGCTAGCCTGAAACTCACCGTGTAGCCCAGGCTGGCCTCAAACTCAGGATCCTCCTGCCTCTACTTACTGAGACCTGGAATTACAGGCATGTGTCGCTATTTCCAGTTTTTAAATGTTTTTTAAAATTGTCCTTCTTTCCTTCCTTCCCTCCTTCCTTTCTTTTTTCAGTACCAGCATTTGAACCCTAAGCCTCACTCCACCTGAGTTCCTTTTTATTTTGAGACACTCTTACTAAGTTGTACTGACTGCCCCTGGCCTCAAACCTATGATCCTCCTGCTTCATCTTCCTGAGTTGCTGGGTTTACAAGCATGCCCCATGACACTCAGTTTAAAATTTATTTGTTAACCATTATATCCTTTTCCTTATTTTCCCAAATAGTAATATCTTAGAAAACCATAGTACAACATCACAACCAAGATTTTAACATAATACAAAAGATAGGAAACATGAACTGATCGGTTTTTGCCTGTGTGTGTGTGTTTGTATGTGTGTGTGTGTGTCTGTCTGTGTGTTTGTGTGTGTGTATGTGATGGTTGTTTTTTTGAGACAAGGTCTGGGTATGTAACCCAGACTGACCTCCCTAAGTGTGAGGATTACAGGTGTGTACCATCACACCCACCATTCCAGACTGAATTGAGAGTTAAAAAAAAAAAAAAAAAAAAAAAAAACTTTTGTCTTCTTATTGGTGATTCTCAATTAGAGAGTCTGGCTGTGAGAGTTAGGCCACCTGAGTGTCAGGATGAGGTCATGGGAATAGTGCTTCTCTTTTTTCATGTGCAGACATTTATCTTCTTCACTATATGATACTTTAAGCACTTCCTCTTCTTAGTTCTTTCATTTTCCCCTTCGGCACATTTCTACTGAGTACTTTGAAGTCACTAAAACTCTAGAAGAGCAATAAAATGAAAATTGCTGATGTACTTAATACCCATAGATAAATTTATCATATTAGTGCTTGCCACAGAAAACTCCATAAATATTCTACTTCCATAGGCAAGAGTAAGACTGTAACAGCTAATGAGGGTTTGCTTTTTAATAAATTGGGACTCCATTGCCCCTTTGTGATTCAGGATTTTGGCAGAAGAAAGACTTGTAGGGAGTTTGTTCTGATAGTTGATGGAAAAGGGAAATTTTCCCTAGGAGGCACAGATCTCCAGGGAAAGTCACGATGGGAATGTTGAAGATAAACCCACCTAAGTTCTGCCAGCATCACTGGGTGACACGTTTCCTCTCTTTCCTCTTAGGCTTTAGAGGAGCAATGATTAGAAAGAAGTATAATTACAGGATTTAATTAAAATGACACCCTGGGATTTTCCTTTGTCATGACATGTCTGCTCTTTAAAAAGTGAAATTCAGAATATAATAATCACCTGTAGGTTGATTCACATAATAATTGTTTTTTGATTTATATTAAGCTTTATTTTGTTTAAAATTATTTCTTACTCTTCTCATATTGAAGGATAATTTCATAGACTAAGAAAGGACACATTCAGATGTTTGGCCAGGCTGTTTCTTGGTGGCTTACAGAGATTTGTTGTTGTTGTGTTAGGTGCCATCCAGTTGGTGTCTGATTCATAGCAACCCTATGTACAACAGACAAACAGTATTGTTAGTACTTCTCTGCTATTCATTGGGTTTTCAATGGCAGATTGAGTTTTGGGAGTGGGTTTAGGGGTCCTTCTCCCAAGCCTACAGCATCTGGTGTTCCCAGGTGGTCTCCCATCCAAGTATTAACCAGGCCTGACCCTGCTTAGCTTCCGAGATCTGCCAGGATCAGATGTCGCGGTGTTACAGCTGCAGACTATAGAGGTTTATTTATGTGTATATTTATATGCATAATTGCTTGTTTCTCTGCTAGTTGCCCCAGGGTTGTTTTATCAGGATGTTCAAAATCAACCCAGAGGTGGGACAAGGCATAGAAATGAGTTAGCAAGGATCTGGTCTGGAACTAAAGTGTTTGTCTCCTTTAAAGGGACAGTCACCATACCATTAGCTCCGTGAGAATGTCTGCTCATGTGCTTGTCATGTTTTCCAGTGTCCAGGGGATTGTGTGTAATGGATATTTTTTAAATCAAAGCCTTGAAAAACAAGCAAATAAGTTGAAGTTTAAAAGCAAGCAAATAAGTTGAAGTTTAAACCAAAGTCCTGTGCACTTAATGCTTCTGCACAATGTAGCTCTCTCTACTCCAATTTTCATTCTCAACAATTTTGTACTTACTGGCAGCCACTCAAGAGCCCAAGGAACTTAGCTGTCATCTCAAACTTAACCAAACTTACAAACTTTACCCCAAACCTGCTCCCCCTTGGGAGTTGCCTTTCAGCCTGTATGAGCTTCAGTATTCCAGTCATTTCTGGATTCAAAACCGCAGTGTTTTCTCTCCTCTTATCTTTCCCTGTGTAGCTAGCCCAAACCTCAGGCTGTTGATTTTTGTCTGTGTTTCCCCTTTGTTTTTCTTTCCTTTTCTTCCCATTCCAGATCCCCACTGCCAGCCCTCCTCCTGCTCTATTGGTCAGAGTCCCTCCCCATTCTAGTTCTTAGGGCATTGTCCAATCAGGTTGGTCATCTTTTTCTAATATCTCTTTTGTCCTACCTACTCAGAAAATTCTGTGGCTCTTCATTGCCCACTATGTAACTTCCACAGCCCTTTCTGCCTAGACCTCACAGTTTCACAATAGCTTTATCTTAGCTGTCTCTGGAGCTTGCTTTAACCTATTGCTCCATTAAGACAGGCTCTACTTCCCCTACCCAACCCCCTGGCTAGGGGTGCCAGGAAGCTCATGAGAGTTTCTGATAATAGGCAGATCCAAGCCCTAGGCCTCACTCCTGGGCTGGGATAGATTCTAGAGTTGTGTAGCCTTGTAAAAGTGTTTGTTGTGTTACCATTTGGGCTCAAAGCCTTAGAGCAGGAAGGAAATGGAATAAAGGGAGATGCCTAATGAATCCTCCTGCAACTAGAGGAGAGGCTGGGAAGTTTGAGAGTGGCTCTTGGCTGTTCAAATTCCCATTTAAGGCTTCCTGGCAGACCTTGGAGAGAAATTCACTACCTCAGAGAATCCTTTCTTCAATGGATTTTGATTTTCCGTTCCTCCAGCTGAGGCCAGAAATTCTTCCTTTGTTTTTGTGAAGCTGCAATCACTGGGGCCATCTGATAGTCTGAATGCAGTGTGTATTCATTCACCTTGCAGCCCACTTGGTGTTACATGCCACTAGATATTTGTGTGATTAACTTGGTCATTTTAATCAACTGGAGTAATGTGTTGGTTAATTGATGAACTTCCCAATTCACAAAAGTTTTAAGATAATTTCTTGTTTTAGTACAGTACTAATAAAATTCTTGGAAACATACTCTCTTGTGCCTTTCCCCTCCATGGTCCCTCAGGATTTTGTATAGGCTCCTTGAGCTAGCAGAAGCATCTAGAGTTACAACTATTCATGTATGACTAGCTCCCATTTTACCCTGAGTTTCATCTGGCAGCCCATGCTGCTTTTGTGTATCTCCAACAGTCAATACTATGTCTGGTATGTGGGCAGCACCTGATATACTCAATCCCTGATGTTTTCTTTCTGCTCTCTTGCACTTTTTTTTTTTTTTTTTGCTGTACTGGGGATTGAATCCAGGGCCTTGCGCTTGCATGCTTTGCTAGTGCTGGACCACAGAGCTGCACCTTCAACCCAGTGTTTTACTTTTTTTGAGACAGGGTCTCGCTAAATTACGCAGACTGCCTCTGGTCTCTAACTTGAGATCTTCCTGCCTCTGCCTCCTGAGTCACTGGGATTATAGGTGTGTGCCACCATGCCTGGCATCCCTGATGTTTTCTAATGACATATCTGAGTCTGTCAAGAACCTTTGAATCTGTGACTATCATTAACTGAGACATAAATATGAAATAATTGCTAGGCTCCCTCCCCAGCTAAGTGACTTGCACTTAAACCAAGTCCTCTCAGCATAAGCCTTAGATTCTCCCAGCAGCATTTTGTCTGCGTTATTTCATTCAGCAGCACACTGTCTGAAATGAGTAATGAGATTTTCTCTGTTGTAAATTTTATATGGCTTTGGCTTATGGGGTGGCTTGACAAATACCTGAATGCCAGAGGCCTGCTGGACAAGTTTGGGTGAGTAGATGGATAGATGACTTGGAAAAAATAGAATGATTGAATGCTATTTCCTGAGAGCTTTCCATTCTAATTACATATATGAAGCATTTTGATCAATGATGTTCAAAAGATTCCACTGGGAACCAAGATGAAATAAGCTGAAACAATAGATATTGTTTAATAATTCAATTTTTTTTCCTCCTTTCCAAAAAAAGATTGGAAATATATGCTAGACTCCCTCAATCTTCTGTAAGAATTAATCACATTTGCATTTTTCAACCTTTTCTTTTTCCCAGGTGATGGCTGTGGGCACATAGTGACCTATCAGGACAGTGGCACTATAACGTCTAAGAATTATCCACGAACTTACCCCAATCACACTGCTTGTGAAAAGACTATCACAGTCCCGCAGGGGAAAAGACTGATTTTGATGTTGGGAGATTTGAATATTGACTGTGCTTCTGACTATCTTCTCTTCACCAGCTCTTCAGATCAGTATGGTAAGAAAAGAGATATGGGTTTCTATGAGCATGGAAAAAAATGGAGAGGTGTGGAGAAGGGCAAGTGGTGTGCTGATTCACATTGTAGTCTGGGAAGACTGGAAGAGAAACTTGCTTTGTGTAAACTCAGGGTGGCTTTGATGGACTTGTTTGCTTCATAAGCTAAAACAAGAAAGGCCATCTAAGGAGACTGTAGATGTCAGCCTTGTGTGCGTCTCAGAAACTTTGAGTCTCAGTCTTGCTGGGCAGAGAAGTGGAGATGTGTGACTTTTGGCTAAACATCTGTAATTCATTCATTCATTTGACCAATGTTTTTGAATAGTAACTATGTGTTTTAGATACTCTGAGAAACTATGATCTAGCAGTGAAAGAACAAAGTTGTTTTCATATATCTTATATTTAGGGGGCAGAGGGGAAGAAAGTAAATAAACAAATGCATCTGTAATATGACAAGTGGTGAGAAAGAAAAATAAGGAGTAATAAAAAAGTCATCTTCTGGTGAAATGGAGCTTGTTTTTGAGGCTGTTTTTGCTATGTGGGATGGGATGGTCAAGGAGGCCCCTTCAATCAGGGGACATTTGAGCAGAGACCTGAATGAAGTCAGACAGTGAACTTTGCAGGTGTGTCTCAGTCAGAGTTTTCTGGAGTACAGACAGCAAGCAGAAGACAGTTTCCTAAATAACCTTTGGATTTAGCTTTCTATGCTTTCAGATTTGCTGCTAGTACCTGGGATCCAAAAAGCACTATAACCATGACTCTTAGATCCCAAGTCCTAGGAAACAGTTTGGAGTTAGATAGTTGAAAATCAAAGACAAAATCTTACATGCAAATTCTTTTGAGTTTAGAGATTTTCTGAAATTCTCTGTGCATACAACTCTAAAAATGATACAGGCTTTTCAGTAGCCTCACGTCTGCCTACTCAAACACACCCAGATGTCCACCTGCCTCCCCTTTTGAGCCCTGAGTTGTTTCCTTGCTCTTCCTGCCTCCTTCATGGTCTAGAATCCCAGATCCCCAAACAACACAGAGGTCTAAACTTATCCAGCCCCATGGGAAGAAAGGTCTAATACTTGTCTATCCCTGAGAATATCATATCGATTTTAATTTTGGTTGAATTACTCTGACAGAATCAAGATGGTAGTTTTCATATAATTAGTTGCACCTTTTCAACTGGAGTTTGGTACAAATGGGAAAGGGATACTGCAGGCCGCTGAAGGCACTTGCTCTTCAGTTACCTCTGGTAATCGAATGTGTATTAACTTAGGGAGGCACTAGGCTGGCAGAGTTCCTTCAGATTCTGAGGACGAGTGCCAGAGCTCCAGTGTGAATGTGAGGCAAACTGCTGCAGAGCCAGGAATGGCTTTTCTGTGGTGGCCTCTCTGGAGAAGCATCTACCTCACCCCAAAGATGAGTGGCTAATTCCACCTGCTCAGAAAGCCAGCAGAGGCATCACCTCTGTAGCCTTGGTGAGGTGAGAGCAGCTAGAAAAGAGAGCATGTGCTCCTAAGGCAAGACTTAGAGGACTGATGTGGCTTCCCCATATCTGGGAAGCTTCTACTATCAATTTTTTACAAAAAGCAGGGAAAGAATGGGATTAATTACAAACCTTACATTGTGTTGCAATGTGACCATGGCTGCTTCAGGGTACTGACCTCCACATCTTTTAGATTCTTACATTTTTAGCACTTAGACTTCTCTGTATCTATAGCCCTGCCACCCTGGAGTCCAATTCTGTCTAATCTTGGAAGCTAAGCAGAGTTGGGCCTGATGAGTACTTGGATGAGAGATTACCTGGGAATAATGGATGCTGTAGGCTAGGGAGAAGGACCTGACAGCCCACTCCCAAAATAATCAGCCTTCAAAACCCCTATGAATAGTAGAGAATCACTGACAATAGTGCTGGGCACAGCACAGTGTTGGGTAGTGTTTCCTTCTGTTGTACACAGGGTTTCTATGAGTCAGACCCAACTCGAGGGCACCTAACAACAAAACGCTTCTCTAGGAGATGGGTTATAAATTGAAATTCATTTGTATCAATGAAGTCAATTAAATTCTTATTTTTCTTTAAAGTTCTTCAGCGTAAAGTTATGGGTGTTTGTTTTGGTTCTGGTTTTTAAATTTTTGGTTTTTTAAGAGAGTCACACTTTGTAGTCCAGACTGGCCTGGAACTTGCTATATCAGCCAGTTTGGCCTTGAACTTGTGATCTTCCTACCTCAGGCTCCCCAGGGCTGGGATTGCATGTGTGTGTGTCACCATGCCCAGCTCATTTTTCAAAAACAAAATATATGTTCATAGAAGCCGTGTGCCACGGTAAATGCCTGTAGGAGCCAGAATGGTTGCAAGTTTGAGGCCAGAGCCACCCTGTGCAACTTAGCAAGTCCTTGTCTCAAGATAAAAAATTTAAAAAGGGGTTCAGGGTGTAGTTCAGTGGCAGAGCACTTGCAAAAAGTATTGTAAAGGACCTTGAGTTCAGCCCCCCCCTGCAAACAAACAAAAAACAGAAAAGAAAGAAAGAATAAAGGAAAAGAAAAGGGAAAAAGATTCCCTTTGATACAAAACACTTGTTAGGTGCTGTCCAGTTGGTATCCAACTCATAGCGACCCTATGTACAACAGGCGAAACGCTGCTGTCAGTGCTTTTCTGCTATTCATAGGGTTTTCAATGGCTGATTATTTTTTGGGAGTGGACTACCGGGTCCTTCTCCTAAGCCTATAGCACCTGATATTCCCAGGCAATCTCCCATCCAAGTACTAATCAGGCTAGACTCTGCTTAGCTTCTGAGATCTGACGGGATCGGATGCCACAGTCCATTCTGCAGGCAGAAAACACTTACCAGACCTATATTTTAACTGAGTTAAAATAGTCCCCTGGTCAGTTTGAACTTCTCCAAAGAATGCAGAAGGAGGAGACGGCAGAAGTGTTTTGTCTTTCTGTGTCCTGAGCGTAGGGAGTGGATGTTCCTATGTGGCTGATGCCTAGCTCTCTAGAAGGGCAAGAGACATTTCTGCAACCTGTGGCCACAAGATCTGTATGACTGCAGGGTTTGAGATCTAGCAATGTGTGGCCCCAGAGATCCATAGCAGTACTGGACAATGCTCACTGAAGTGCAGCTGGGAAGGAACCTATGTTCTGGAAGACCTCCTGTAGTTCTGATAGATGGTGGCTTTACCATTGATGTGTGTAGCATCCAGCTGGATACTCTCATTAACCATCTAGTTGTTAAAAACTCTAGCAAGGGACCTTAAGACTCAAAACTGTCAGAGAATTTTGGATATAGAGTTAATGTTTTGAAAGAAAGTAATGTTTTCTGGCAGCCTTTGTGTATTAATCCCTGCCAAGAGTGGATATCCTTGAAATGTGATTACATTAACCATTGTGCTGAATGTGCTAACGCCATACAATTTTCATCGTTGGGCAGTTAATTTTTAATAGTTCATCCTCGTGGCAATTTTGTTTTAAACATTTTGTTTATATATTTTGGGCATTAAAAAAAAAAACACATTCACCAGGTGCGGTGGCGCACACCTGTAATCCTAGCGACTCTGACTCGGGAGGCAGATGCAGGAGGATCACAATTTCAAGACCAGAGGCAGTCTGCAGTCTGTGTAATCTAGTGAGACCCTGTCTCAAAAAGTAAAAAAAAAAAAAAAAAAAAAAATGAATTGGGCATGCAGCTCAGTGGTTCAGCACTTGCAAAGCCTGCAAGCAGGAGGCCCTAGGTTCAACTCCCATTCCAAAAAAAAAAAAAAAAAAAATACCACATCCTTTCTGGACATGGTGTCACATGTCTCTAATCCCAGCAATTTGGATGCAGGAGGATTGCAAGTTCGAGACTAGAGGTGGTTTGTGTAATTTGGCAAAGCCCTGTCTCAAAAAAGTATTTAAAAAAATGGGCTGGGAGTGCAGCTCAGTGGTCTAGCACTTGCAAATCATGCAAGCATGAGGCCCTGGGTTCAACCCCCAGTACCACACACACACAAAAAAGGGACTGAGGGTGCAGCTCCATGGTAGAGCACTTGCAAAGCATGCAGGAGACCCTTGGTTTAATCCCTCAGTCTCACACACACACACACACACACACACACACACACACACACACACGCCTACATTCTTGGTAACGAACTGTTTATAATCAGGCAAATAGGCACTTGATTTCATTGATGTTAACAGGCCTAATACACACAAGATAGGGTTATTTTTCTTCTGTTTGTCATGAATTATAATTATGGCTGATCTTTCAGATTCAAGCACAATTAGAATGTACTTTTATGTATGTGGCTGAAGTAAAAAACTGAATCTTCAAAATACCCTTGAGGCGGAGGATGTAGTTCAGTGGTAGACTACTTGCCCAGCATGCATGAAGACCTGGGTCCCAGGCACCACAAAAAAAAAAAAAAAAAAAAAAAAAAAAAATTAAAAAAAAAAAAAAAAAACCTTCAAATAGAAAGCAGAACAATTGACAAACTTAAATATATCAACTTTTCTGTAGAAAATATGTTCTTTTTAAGGAAAAATAAGTTATTAAAGATTTTTAAACATCAATTTTACTTTTATCTATTTATTTTTTTGCTTGATTTTGAGACAGGGTCTCATTCTATAGCCTAGGTTAAATGTGAACTCAATCCTCCTGCCTCAGCCTCCTGAGTGCTGGATTGCAGGTGTGTACCACCACACCCAGCTTCACTTATAAACTTATAAAAAAATTTTTAGATAAATTATGTATACACTGACTTCAAAATCATGTATGCTATTATCTTGGCATAAAATGTTTAATAAGAATCATACTTTGCTTAGTAAACCACAAGACTTCTGGGTGCTTATTTAAGATACCAAAGGAACTGAAACTGTCTTCAAAAGAAACCCTATTGTCCCCTTTTTAGTCTAGGATTCAATTCAGGATCAGGCGCCATTTAGTTGTCATGCCTCTTCAGTCTCCTTTAATCTAGGATAGTTCCTCAGTCTGTCTTTATCTTTTGTACAGTTTAAAGAGTACTGACCAGTTATTTTGTACAATGTCAATTGTGGCTGGTTTGATGTTCCCTTGTAATTAAATTCAGATGATGTATTTTTGGCCAACATAATACTATCATTTTTTAAGCTAATCTTTTTTTTTTTCTGACAGTACTTGGGTGTTGAACCCAGGGCCTCGCATATACTTTAAAAGTGGTCTCCTCTGAGCTGCGCCACCAGCCCATTGTTTGTTTTTTATCTTGAGACAGTGTCTCACTAAGTTACTCAGGCTGCCTCTTGCCTCAAACCTGTGATTCTCCTGCCTCCTCCTTCTGAGTTGCTGGGATTACAGGCAGGAGCCGCTACACCCAGCTGAAGGTATGCTAAAAGATTTGTTTGCAACAATTTCCAACACCAGAAACTGTGCAGTTGTAGATACTCTCAGAATGGGAATTAAGTCTGTTTTAAATTTCTTTGCCTTCCTTTTTTGTATTATCAGGTGGGATTGTTTCTTTTCACTTAAAACTGCACTGATTTTAGGTTATTTCAAGCTGATGTGTCTTCTTATAATAGTTTATTTGTTCAGATAGTTCAAAGTAATACCAGACTTTGACAGGTCTCAAGTGTAAGACTGTGGGGTGCGGGCCTCCTGGTCTGGCCCGCATGTTCGGACGGGCAGTGCCACCACACACACAGATACTAAACACACTTCACTAGGGATCCTTGGTTTCAGGGTGCGGACTCCTGGCGGAGATGGGAGAAAGGAAAAGCCTCGGGCACTTTTACCTTGCGGGGACAAACACAGCTCTTTATTTCTCTGCCCTTATCAGAGTGGAGAGAAACCCATAGCCTACCGCTTCCTCAGGGGTCAGATGGAGAGCAAGTGCTTGTCTAGTCAGTGGTGAAAGGTCCGGGCAAGAGAGCTGTTTCCTTACCAAAGGCCCAGGCAAGAGAGAGAGCTGTTTTCTTACGATGGTCCGGGGGGAGAGAGAGAGGGTGATAGAGAGGGTGAGAAAGAGAAGGGGGGGGGAGAGAGAGAGAGAGAGAGAGAGAGAGAGAGAGAGAGAGAGAGAGAGAGCACTGCTGCAGTGCAGCTCCTTATATAGATCACCCCCAGAGTGGCCTGAGCCAATCAGCTTTGAGTCCAATTGTCCAATCAGGTTCAGGGGATTTGTGAAGGGTTTTGTGCAAACGTCCAATCAAGTTACTTTCATTTTCCTTAGATTTCTAATTTACAAACCAGATCTTCAAAAGCTGTTTTCCCAGTTTGGGGGTTTTTGCCAATTTTCTCCCAATTTCCTCCTACATAAGATTATGCTTTCTTTTCAGAAAGCTGATTTGGAAAACCAGCTCTTCTTATATTTGGGCATATTAAATAATAGAAACTCAATTAACATAGCCAAATCTATTATAGGAATGAATACATTTACTTTTAAACCCACAGGTTGAGCATACCTAATCTGAAAATCCAATATCTGAAATGCTCCAAAATCTAAAACATTTTGAGCAACTGATGTGACACTCAAATGTTTTGGATTTCACAGCACTTCTGATTTTAGAGCATTGAGGATTTTGGATTTTCAAATGAGGGGTGCTCAACTGGTAAAGTCTATGCAAATATTCCAAAATCTAAAAATCTTCAGTATCTCAAATACTTCTGGTCCCAAGTATTTCAGATAAGAGATACTCAATCTTTCTTTCTTTCTTTTCCCCTCTCTTCTCTTGCCCATCTCCATTCCATCCAAGCCATCTAAAACTATCTTATTAAATATTGTTATAATAATTTCTTATCTCAAGAATTGTTAATTGTGTCCCACTGTCTTCAGGAACTTGCTAACATAAAACTCAAGCTGCTTTTTACTGTCTTCTTCAGCCTCCTATCTAGCCTCATCTCTGATCTCATCCCCCATCACCATGACTTTTCCTAAATACACCATCCAGTTTCCTGTCCTGGGGCATTTTTACATTTGTTGATGTTATTCCTTCCATAAGCTCTCTTTCTTCCTTTCCCCTGCTCTTCCTGTCCCTCCTAACGCACACACACACACACACACACACACACACACACACACACACACACACACACACACACTCACTCATTCTTCCAGTCCCCAGTCCAGGGCTACTTGCCCTAAGAACTTCTCCAATGTCCAGCAATTCCAGTCACTCCCTCTTATGTGCTTGTCATGTCTTTTAAACCTTCAGCAGAGTACCAATTTCACATTGAGATAATTATTTTAGTTTCTCTACCAGATATGGGCTTCCTTGAGCAAGGAAGTGCCTTTTATTTATCCTTGAATTGTACGCTAATGTTTAGAATAGTCTTGCAATTACAGATGCTCAGTTGACATTTAACCAATCAGAATGCATATAGCTTGAATTTAGTAAACATACATGTAACATAAAAATCTGGATTCTTACAAAAGAAAAATTCACATGCATGTGTGTGTGTGTACACACACAGACACACACAGACACAGACACACACACACATATATATATACACACACATATATGTATATAGTTCTTTTGTGACACCAGGAGGCTGAATTCAGGGCCTTGTGCTTACTTTGCAGGTACTCTAGTACTGAGCTGTGTCCCCAGCCCCTTTTTTATTTTTTATTTTTTATCTTGAGACAGGGTCTTGCTAAATTATGCAGGCCACATCTGGCCTTGAACCTGTGATCCTCCTGACACTGCCTCCCAAATTGCTGGGGTTACAGGCTTGCACCACTAGGCCCAGCCCATTAGTTATGAAGCAGCATGAGAAAACTGAAAGTACTTTGAGAGGCTCAGGAGTTGGGTAAAATAAAAAATTTCAAGGTCAGCCCAAGGAAACATGTCCTCTCAGGACTGACCCTGAACTTTAGTTCTCCTGGGGTTATATAGTTTACAGGGTGGAGGTTGTCAGCTGAAACCACATGTGTCCAGCCTACATGATCATCTATAGGTGGGTTAAGGTAGTTACCATGGAAATAGGCAGGTAACATCTACATGATACAAGAAATCGGGAAGTGGCTAACAGGGTGGAGACAGGCAGATAAGAAGCAAGGAGGCAGGAGGTGACTTACAGGATGGAATGTATAAGTTTTAATAAGGAAGAGTAAGTTCTAGTAATTACATTTCAAGCAAACGTGACTTCTTAACTTTTGATTTTAGTTTTCCTTCAACACTCACACTGTGAGAAGGTTCACACTAAGATTCCTCTATCTGTAGGCATCCCTTCTGCATTTAAAGAAAGACTTGGTTTTCATAAAAATTTGGTTCTACACTTACTGTAGGGAAAAGGCTATGAAATGGTATGGAAGGTGCTTATGACTGAGCACTCAACTGTGTACAATGCACTGAGAGTTGCTAATTCTTTTCTCCTTCTCAATAGCCCTGTGAGATAGATCCTATTACCATTGCACAGAAGGAAACTGACTTTCCAAGAGGTCAAGTAACTTGCTTAAGATCACTTAGCAAGATTTAGGATTCAAGTGGGTGTTGGACTTCAGAAATCCTGCTCTTAATTAAACACCACACCATCCCAATTCAACGCAGCAAAAGCCATCTGATCCTGTGGCTTGTGCGTTAGAAAATCTGAGTTGTTTGTCACTTGCAGGAAGAAATTAAAACTTATCCATGTCTCCCCACAGGGATGTCTTAAGAAAAAAAAATCACTTTCTTACATAGTACTAGTGTAAGTTAAAAGTTTAAAAAATGCTTTCTAGTCCAAATACTACAATGAGACAGAGTGGCAAATGATGGAGGAAACTGGTATACTACAGGATCCTATGTATAGTCAGTTAAATTAATCATGTTCTGCTAAATGATTTGCACTTTAGGAAAACCAGGAAGTTCAAAGAACTACATTTCCTGTACCTCCTCCATTACCCCCAATATTTTTTTAACCATTGTCAATGACTTAAAGGTACAATGATGTGATGATGTGACATCAATGGTTAATGTATATATTATACTAGAAACAAGAGAAATGAGAAAAGTAGGAAGTAATAATGCAACTTTTGACTCATAATCACAAGATCTCTGATCACTTTTAAAATGAGATGTATCTGATGTACTGAAATAAGGTCTAGTCATTATGCCTCTTTATTTTTCTTTTTTTTTAAATCTCGAAGAGAGAAAAAGAAGCTTAGAAGCCTCTATTTTACAGGTAGCAGGCTAGGGTTTAGCTCAGTTGGTAGAGTGCTGCTCCACATTCTCTGAGGACCCAGGTCGATCCCCCACACTGCAAAAGTGGGAGAAGGATGTGGCAATCCACTCCCAAAGCAAACCCAGACCAATCAGCCATTGACAACCCCATGAATGTCACTATGATTGAGACCCAACTTGATGGCACCTAGCAACAACAAAACATTTTACAAGTAGTTTATGTTTCTTATATATATGGACTAGAATGCAGAATTCTCATTAGTTTTAATGATAAAACAAAAACCTTCAAAGGAATTTCCAACTTATAAAAGGTTGTATCAGACTAAATGTTCCACTGTAGGCATTTCATTAACATAACCACATTTCTAAGGGAAAAAAGCAATTGGCTTCTTCCTCATCCTCCCAAATACTTCCCTGGAGACCACTGTAATTCAGTTTCAGTAATTGCCATCTTTTATAAAGGGGAGAAGTAATGGCTTAGGTGGGGAGTCTGCTTCTGGGTTGAGGCACTTCTTGACCTGCCTCCGAGAGCCCCAAGGAAAGCTGCGCCTTTGTCTAGGAATCTGCCCAGTGGTTCATTTATCATCTGTCAGTGATTTTTGTCTGGGAACCCGAGACAAAAACCCTCTAGGGATACCACTTACATTGTTACGTGACTTTGGTTTTAATGACATGGTCCAGGAGTATCCCTTTTTTTATGCTAATTTCCTTCCTTTTCTAAGAAAATGGCCCTGAAAATTCTGTAATTTTGTACAATGACCTTACTGCAATTAGCAACCAAGGGCAAACCCTGCCATTTGACTGCATGGAAAAAAAAGAGAATGGAAAATGGACACCAATTTAATGACGTTTGCAGTTTCAGCATTTCTGGGGATTGTTTTATCAGCATGCCCCTAAGCACAAAGCTGGGCCACAAGGGGTGCCACTTTCCTGGCAGCTGCTAGTGTGCCCTGTGGCTGACCTTGCAAGTGACATTCCCAGGGAGGATCACTGAGGTCCACCAGGCCTGTACTTATCTGTCATGAGAAATTGTATCTGTGCTTCAGAAGGGGCTCTGTAAGGCTAAAAGGGGGATTTAGGAGGCTGTTTTCTTGTTCCTTTTAATTTATGACAAACCTCTAAGGAGTTAGGTTTTCATTTTGTGTCTGTTTTGTTCTTTTTTTTTTTTTTTTTTTTACCACTGACAGTATGATTATGGAAGGGGTAGGATTTCTTTGTTTCTTTTTTTAGTGTTATGCATAACATTTTTAAAACATATCCCTTCCAGAGATGAAACAACAACTTAGTTTCATCAGTTTTAAGATCAAAACCACATACCCACCTGAAATGACCATAAACAGTTTTAGTAAACTCCCATTGTTTTGTAATGCCCAGAGTCCTGGGCAGTCTGTGAAGATGAGAGAAGTACTATAAATTGCTGTACAGACTGTCAGATTGCCAGAGAATCAAGAGGATTCCAGCCTTGGCTTGGAGCAAGCAGTTTATTCTTCCTTGTAGGACAGCTCTTTTTTTATGCATGCTTGGGAAGATAAAGGGTTTCCCTCTCAGCTGCTGATGGAACAGTGGCTCCATACAGGGGATGTGCTGAGAGGAACTGGCCTGCTGTGCTGAAGAAGGCAATCCTACAGTTGTGGCTCTTTACTCCCTTTATCCAAGAAATCAGTCCATTATCTGCGAGTCTTGGTCTCATGTCTGGTGCCAAATGCCACACTACTGTTCCATTTTGTATCACCAATAACTCTTCCTACCACACAGGGGTGCCAGCTACACTCTATAAAAGGTAGAAGTATTTCTTTTCCCCTGACTTTTCTGCCTGCCTGATGAATAGCTTGCTCTAGTTCAGTGTGACTGTAAAATAAGGTGTGACTTGTGATAGCAGATAAGGATAGAGGCAAAGGAACTTGGGAATTTAGATGACAAGTTCCAGCTCATTAAAACGCACAACATTGCTAGTTATGAAGCAAATGTCCCTGAAAAATGTGAGCTGTATTTTTAGGGAGGGGTTGGAATTCATTCTGACTTTAAATTGAGACTGGTTTACCAATCCAAAAACACTACACAGGCCACAAAATATAACAGTGGTCAAAATTAGAAGTCTGAGCTGAGCACGGTGGCAGATACCTATAATCCTAGCAGATGCCTGTAATCCTAGTAGCGCAGGAGGCCTAGAAATGAGGTTTGCAAGTTCAAGGCCAGTGGCAGTCTGTGCAACTTAATGAGACCCTGTCTTAAAATAAAAAATAAAAAAGGGAGTAGGAGTGTGGCTCATTGGTGGAGCACTTGCCTAGCATGTGCAAGGCCCTCAGCTAAACCCCCAAGTACCACAAAATATGTTTTTAAAACAATTAAGCAGAAGACTTTGAGGACCCATTTGCGTTTCCAAGGATATTTATCTTTGTTAATGTTTATGTATAGGTATAGGCCCTCCTTAAAAGTCAGGATGGAAGATACCAACTGTGTAGTACAGACAGGTATTGCTTAACAACAGGGATATATTCTGAGAAATTTGTCATTAGGCAATTTTGTCATTGTGTAAACATCCCATAATACCCTTATACAAACCTAGGTGGTACAGGCCACTCACTCGCCCTGGCTTCTTGATGCAATCAGGAGACTTGATAAATTAGATGGATGAGGCTGCTGGTGGGGAAACATGGCATACTATTTTTCAGTAAACTTTTAAAATACCAGTGTAAAAGTAGAGTCTGCAGCTGTGCCACCCTGGTGACCGATCCCATCAGGCCTGGTCAGAACTTGGGTGGGAGGCCGCCTGGGAATATTGTGCACTATTGGTTTGGGAAAAGGACCTGGCAGCCCACTCCCAAAACAATCAGCCATCAAAACCCCTGTGAATATCAGAGAAGCATGACAATAGTGCCAGGCATGGCACAGTGTTGGGGAGTATTTCATCTGTTGTATGTAGTGTTGAGTTGACTTGGACACTGATTCAATGGCACCTGACAACAAACAACATTTAAGTAGAAGGAATATATTCTAAAATAATGGTAAAAAAATACAGTAAGTACATAAGCCAGTAACAGTCATTTATTATCATTATCAAATATTGTGTACTGTACCTGATTGTATGTGCTAGACTTTCATACAACTGGCAGCATAGGAAGTTTATTTATACCCAGATCACCACAAGCATGTGAATGATGTGTTGTGCAATTTTGATCTTATGTGACCACTGTAGTATACACAGTCCATCATTGAATGAAGTACTGTTATGCAGTGTATGACTGTATACCATTTGGACAGGGGCAGCAGATAATCCTCAGAGGAGTCTGGCTGCCAACTGAGAGCATCACTTAGGACAGACTCAGAGGGTTTTGCACTGGTTTCCCATCAATTACTTTTTCCTCTCATTGGCAGTCACATTTTCTTATTTTTAACTTGAATGTAGTTCCTATCTTCGAATCTATGAGGAATGTGCATCTGTTCAGTCTTGAAACTGACAATATTTGGATGCTTTGCCACAGGCAACATTACAGGCAGTGCTCACCTATCCCCACCCCAGACTAAGACTCCCTCCTGTATAGTGTGGGGTGTGATTGTAATGAAACTATGATGACCACTCTTGATGATAAAATTTATAGAGAGTGTATTCCACTCCTAGGATTCAGTTACATTTTTGCAGGACACTGGTAAGAATGTGAGACGTGTTGGTGTCTGGGGCATAAATGTAATTACAGGACAGTGTGTTTACCTTTTCTTTCTTTGAACTTCTTCCAGAAGTATTGACATGCCTACATAACTTTGGGAACATGAAGCCAAGTTAGAGTTCTACTATATTTATGTGTTTTTGTCTAGAGAATCATATATGTTAGTGTGATGACATACATTGTTATCTGAGTGAAATATATAGAATTTTGCAACCTTTCCTTTCAACTCTTCCATAATATCTTAAAAGCTCTTCAAACAAATTCTTAATTAGTTATCTATTTAGACTTGCTTGTCTCATTTTTTTATCAGAAAACATTGAGAGGCTGTAGAAAGTTACAGACTAGGGTCAATACCAGTTGGAGAGGGTTAAGTGGGGAAATGTAAATGTTGTAGAAAAATATTCTAATGTATTAATAGCAAGAAATGACTAGCTACTTCTTTTTTGTCTTTTGGTTTATACACAAATATATGCACCTCTTATCTGTGCAAAGGACAAAGGTATTTCAAATACATGAAGAACAGAATAAGTTGGAAAAATGAAGAACTGCAATCTGAATCACTTTAATCTTGCAAAAATATTTATCATTCTATTGGATTATATAAAAGAAATTTAGTCTAAATTCCTATCTGTACTACTTACAAGCACTATTAAAATTGGTGAGGGGTGCCTAGTGTTTAGCTCAGTTGGTAAAGTGCTACTCTGTGCTCCCTGAGGACTGGGGCTTGATCACCAGCACTGCAAAAATGGGAGAGGAACATGACAGCCCACTTCCGAAGCAATCCCAAAACAATCAGCTATTGAAAACCCTATGAGGGTATTGATGAGTTGGACCCGACTCACCAGCACCTAGCAACAGCAATTAAAATTTATAAAAAGTCATATTCATTACACTATTTTTTTCTTGCTTCTTTCCACTTCACTTTTTGAATTCTCCATGGTATTTCCAAAGTGAAAAAATTAAATTTTTTAATGTATTCTTTTATTTGGGTCTGGCTTTTACAAACTATTGCAAATAGAAGAACATTTCAGTTCTCTTTAAACAATATTTGAGAGGTAGGCTGCATAGTACCTGTCCAGTACTGTGAAATCGGCTGGAGATGAAGGGATGAATATAAAACTACCTTGCCTAACAGAACATAGTATAGAGAGAAAACAGAGATTATTTGTTTACTTTTAAAATGTGTTCATATGTTTAACAAGCATGTATGTTGTTCTTGTTATATGCTAGGTGTACTATTCTAAGCAATTTGCAAATATTAGCTCATACAAGTAATTATATATGATGAGGGTTTCTAAGGAGGGAAGTGGTTGTTTTAAATTTGAATTTCACTGTGGTTTAATAATAAGGAACTCCAGAGATTTGGGGCATGAAGTAAGAACCCAGCACTCTCTGACTCTATCACATCTTCAGATTGTGAAACCTGGTCAAGACAAGAGAGAGATCATGTCCTTCATAGCAGGAAATAAGTGCTTAGTTGCGTTCATAATCTTCTGAATATTCAACAGTTTGTTCTGTATGTGAGTTCTGATTATTGCCCACTTTTATTCATACTGAGTTGGACTGGTGTTTTCTCTTCCATTCCTCCTCCTTCCTTGACCTGATTGCTGTTACTATTGTTTCTATTGACTATTTCTGTACTTTTCTGAGAGAAATTAATGAAGAATACATTTCTTCAAAATTTGCTTGCTACTCCCTACTTCATAGAGATTACCTAACATACATGACTTTTAAGATGACAATTTACAAGATAGACTTTTATTTGAGTAATTGTAGCAGTGTTTTTTTTTCTTTTTTAAACTCCAAATCCAATTTTGCCTTTGAAAGCTCATTGATGTTCCTGTTGCTTTTCAAGTAGCTTCCTCTAGAAATGATGTTACACTCCTCTTGTTTTTGAGACAAGGTCTCACTGCTTAGCCCAGATTTGCCTTGAACTCCTAATCCTCCTGCCTCAGCCTCCCAAGTACTGGGATTACAGTACTCCACACCCCACCATACCTGGCAAAACAATGGTAAACTCTTAACTGCATAATTTATATTATGCTACTATAAAAGCTTTTAGAAATTATTCTTTTGTATAAAAGTTTACAAACTAAAATATGTTATGTAGGTCAAGTAGAAGTTAATGTAAAAGAGAGACATATATGAACATTGTTTTTGAGCAAGATTTTTACCACACATTGGACAGTCTTTTCATTCTAGAACCTCCTTGGAATTTGAGTTTTCTTTGAGAAAATTTAGAGGGCCCATATGTAGGGAGAAATTGGGAGGAAATTGGCAAAAACCCCAAAACTGGGAAAACGGCTTTTGAAGATCTGGTTTATAAATTAGAAATCTAGGGAAAATGAAAGTAATGTGGTTGGACATTTGTACAAAACCCTTCACAAATCCCCCAAACCTGATTGGACAATTGGACTCAAAGCTGATTGGCTCAGGCCATTCCAGGGGCAAGCTATATAAGGAGTTACACTGCAGCAGCTCAATCCTTTTTCTTGCCTGGACCATCAGCAAGGAAATAACTCTCCCTTTTTCACCCGGACCACCTATGAGGAAACAGCTCTCTCCGCACTCTCTCACCGGACCTTCCATGAGGAAAGAATGCTCTCCCCGCCTCGACCACTGATTAGACAAGAACTCTCTCTCTCTGTCTGACCACCCATGAAGCAAGAACTCTCTCCTTGTGACTACCAAGACCACCAACACGGGTGTTTGTCCCTGGAAGGAAAAAGCACCTGAGGCTTTTCCTTTCTCCTATCTCTGCCAAAGTCCTGAGGACCACAGGAGTCCGCTCCCCTCACCCAAGGGTCCCGAGTGAATTGTGTTTAGTATCTGTGTGCATGGTGGCACCACCCATCCAAACATCTGGGCCTGACAGAGAGGTGCATGCCCCACGCCCATAGAACATCTTTTTTGTAATAAAAATTTTGTTTACTACATAATGTTTTTGCCTTTTGTTAGTCCTCTTTTTCCAAGATCAAAACTTATCTCTTAGGTTGTTCATCATTAACTGGCTCCAACCTGTTATTTGTATAGAGTAAGCCACTCTCACTGCCCTTGCCTTAGCAGTCTAATCAAGTTCACAGATTGATCACAAATTATTAATCTTAGTGTCAAGCAGAATTCCAGATGGGTAAGAATCAGAATCTTACATATGTGCTATATGCTGAAATTGACCTCCAAGGCATGAAAATGCCATATGACAGTTCTTTATGCTGGTGTAAGTTTTAAACTGTGCCACAAGTGTGCTTTGTTTTTAGGTCCATATTGTGGAAGTATAACTGTTCCCAAGGAACTCTCGCTGAACACAAATGAAGTAACTGTCCGCTTTGAGAGTGGATCCCACATTTCTGGTCGGGGTTTTTTACTCACCTATGCCAGCAGCGACCATCCAGGTATAACAGAAGAACCAACACAAATTTGTAAACCCTGTCTAAGAATTCTTCTTGCTAATTATTACCCTCTCTGGTCAGAATTGTGATCTTAGATGCAAAATTAACATATGAGCAAGGAAAGGAAAGCAGTTTCTTTGTAAGTAGTTAGGTTCAAACTAATCATTTTGTTGCAACATGGTAGAAGGATCAGCTGATTCACGTGGGGTAGAGTGAATCTCATTTTTTCTCTAAGCCTTGGATATCACGTCTTTGGGGCTGCCTTCTTGATTGTTCTAAAACCTGGCTGGTCTCAGCAGCTCTCCTGTAGCCTCCTATATGGCTTAGGGGGCAACCCTTCTAGTCAGTGGCCAAATCCCCACCCTTGATACACACCAATGCATGTCACAGGAGACATGTACAATATGAGCAGGATGAGGAAGTCATAGTCACATGATGCCCTTCAACATGGGGCTGAAAATTGAGTGAGAGAGATTGAAAAGAGCATGAATGCTGACAAGAGAGAAAATCGTAGGCTCTGGTCCTGGCTTCTTGTACTCCAGAGTTACCACACAGCCTACTCCATATCTACCTAAGGTCATAGAGGAGCCCAAAGTTCCTGCTGTCAGGTTCCTCTGGCAGGAATACTCCAGAAAAGGAAAGTGCCATTCATTTCCTTCATAGTCAATCAGAATTGATTGTCTGACATGGCCACTCTCACTATATGTTGATCCTTAAGCTCAGTTGGTGGAGCACCACTCTGAAGTCTCTGAGGTCCTGGGTTCAATTCCAGCACCACATAAATGGGAAAAGGACATGGCAATCCACTCCTGAAGCAATCCTGAGACAGTCAGCCATTGAAAACTCTATGAGAGTTGCTATGAGTCAGACATGACTAATAACAACAAGAAGACTCTTGAAAGGGTTCATGAAGAAAAAGAACTGTTACAGCCAGTTGTAGAATATTTGGGGAATTATAGTAGGGTTATCCAAATCCATGGAAATCCACAATATCTTAGCTTCCCCACTCATGAGTATTATTAGTTCAGTTATGTAAATTGCTCCCAAGAGCACCTTCTTTTTTTTTAAGTGCATGGTCCTGATTGACCAAGGCTATGTTCTTGGTGTTCTGGGTAAACATCTGCTTTTGTGTTACTGGATGCCACTGGTTGAATTGTTGAACTAAATGTACTTGGGAACCTTCTCTGTAAACCATGCTGGACTTTTGAAATTATTCTCCTTCTCTTAGGGAGCTATATACATGATCTTTATAAGTATATAGTAGATAGTAACTAGCAGTGTTGATTTTTCTTTTGGAAGTAGATTCTGCTATAGTTCAGTAGATGAGAACACTGAAAGAACATCATTGGCAATAGAAAAAAGTAAAGAAAGGAACAGAAGAAATATTGGAGACATTGTTCTCAGTTTTTATTTATTTTCAAATAGGAAAATTCAGATAATTAGATAAATGCATTTTAAATCTGTCTTTTTTGTTGATTTAAAAGAAAACTTTAGAGCATGAGCGTCCTAACTTTCTACTCAGTCTGCTAATTGCAATTATCTTTATTTATGACAGATTTAATAACGTGTTTGGAACGAGGTAGCCATTATTTGAAGACAAAATACAGGTAACTATAGAGGTCCTTACTGTACTTCAGTTCTATTGCTCAACATTTTGTTTTCCCTAACATGAAACCAGACATTGTTCCCTATTTGCACTAAAATTGTTATTAAATCATTCATGTTATAACTAATAAAGAATATTTATAATAGTTTCCTGTACAGCAGAGGTCAACAAACTTTTTTGTCAAGAACCAGATAGTAAATACTTCAGGTTTCACAGGCTGTAAGCCTCCATTGCATTAATTCATATAATCTTTGTTGTGTAGTGAAAAAGCAAAAACAGAAAATATGAAAACAAACAAGCATGGCTGTGTTACAATAAAATTTTCTTGATAAAAACAAGCAGCCAGCTGGATTTGGCCCACAGACTCTAATTTGATGACCCCTAAAGTCCCCTATATTATCAATGTACAACAATTGATTCTAGATTGTATTTTTTTCCTGGCTGGTATTTGGGAATGACTTCTGTAATTCATTCATGGGGGCTATGTAGTTGTAAGGAGGAATTTGTTTTGCCTTTCAGACTAAACAAAAACCCTCTGAGAATAAGGAGATGAAAATTGTCATCTCAGTTTTACTCTAACTGGAAAATCTACTTAGTCTCTTTGATGTACATTTCCTTATCTATAAAGTCAAACAGTCTAGAGAGGACTTCCCAGCCTTAGCACTGTTGACATTTTGGATTGGGTAATTCTTTATTGTGTAGGACTGTTGTATGCATTGTTGGAGGTTCAGCAAAATTCCTGGCTCCTTCCTCATCCAAGATAACCAAGAATGTCTCCAGACACTGCCAAATGTCTTCTGGTGGGCAAAAGCACCCCCAGTTGAGAACCACTGGTTTAGAGATCACTGCCAACATCAACACTAACAAGAACTAGCCCTCTTTAGAGTGCTTTCTTAGCAGCAGGTACAACTCTCTGTACTTAGTAGATAAGGAGTTCACGTGAACATTCCAACACACCTACAAGGTGGGTTTTGCTATATCCTGAAAACAAGCACAAAGAAATTAAGTCATTTGCCCAGGGTTCCACCTGCTACATGTCCCAAGGAGTCAGGTTTAAATGCCTATGGTCCTAACTCTTTCAGACATTCGGACATTTTGAATGTCATTATTTTATTTGCAGAATCAGCTCTAGTGGGAGCTAATAGTCTAGTAGAGAAAAATGAAAGGTGAAAATGTGTAATAATTAAATGTTGCCTCATAAAGTTACATACTTTTCATTCCACGTGCACGTATGCCAACATACCTGTCATACCTGTACATTCCCAGTGGTGAATGAGCCTTAGGACATCACTGGTCATTTTCTGTCCTCCCAAATAAAAGGAATATACTCAAGCATCAGGATGGAATTATGGTACCACAACATCTAAGGTGTATCTTAGCCATGTTGTAGTGTTTAAAAATTGGTCAGGGCCACTAGTATATAGCTCCACCATCCATCAACCAAAATCCTGAAGTTTAGAATGCCTTTGTCATTCATATGGTGGCAATACCTGATTAATATGACCTTCAATTCATTTGACAGAACAATTGGACTAGATTAACATGAGGCTATTAGTCTTTATGTATTTGTTTAATATGACTGTTTATGCATTTGACACAGAGCTATTATTATTTTTGATTAATGCATACAAACTTTGTGGGGGTCTTACATTATATACATCATTGGCACCATTTTACTTTTCTAAAATCCAAACATTCTGAATTTTAAGATATATCTGGCTCTAAGGAATTGTGAGCCAGCAGTAGTTTTCCCCATTATTTTTATTTAATTGCTTGGTTTCTGTTCCAGTGCTGGGACTCCAAAACGTCACTGGGAAAGAATTATGAAACACTTATTTGAGTAGTTTTGATAATTAGTTTTTATTTTTGTATAATTTGCTGAGTCAGCAAGAAGAAACAAAAAGGAAATGAATAAAAACTGCTGTTTTGGAATCTATTTGGGCTGGTAAACTCTTTTTAAACAAACTCAGTAAGCATTATAAAGTGGTATATATAGAAACAGGAGCACAAAGCATTCATCTTCAGTCAGTGTTCTTATAATACTTTGGCTTTTCCTTTTCGTATGTTTTTCATGGATGTAAATAGCTGTCTCTCATATCCGATTGACATGTTGGTGCTCAGAGGAACCAGAAGTGAAGAAATTGGCTCCAAGAGGGATATGCATTGTTCAGGGTTACACAGTTAGCTAGGTAGTGATGGAGCCTGGTCACACTGTCCCTTCAACCACACTACATTCCATGGCATATTTCTAGAAAGTTTCTTAAAAGATCACTCTTAAGTAAATTGAATCCTAATTTAAAAATATACCTTTTTTTCTGATTGCAAAAATTATTTTTAACTTACACAGATGAATACTGTCCAGTACAGTAACCACTGGTGACTTTTAGCTATTAAATTGTGGCAAATAAAATTGAGATTTGCTGTAGGTATAAAATACATCCTGGAGAGAAAGAAAGAAAAAAGGGAAGGAAGGAAAAAAGAGGGGAAGGAAGAAAGGAAGGAAGGGAAGAAGGAAATAAGAAAAGAGAAGAGAGAGAAAGAAAGAAATAGAGAAAGAAAAAAATCTACTGTGTACCATGGCACACATCTGTAATCCCAGCTACTTGGGAGGCTGAGGCAGGAGGATTGCAGGTTCAAGGCCAGAGGCAGCCTGCACAATTTAGCAAGACCTTGCCTCAAGTTAAAAGTAAAAACGAAGCTAGGAGTGCAACTCAATGGTAGAATACTTGCCTGACATGAGTGAGGCCCTGAGTTCAACCCCTAGTACTGAAGATGGGAGGAAGGGAGGGAGGGACGAAGGGAGGGAAAAAAACAGAGCTGGGGTATATTGGGTTAAACAGAACATATGATTAATTTTGCCTGTTTTTTTTACTTCACAAATATGGCTATCAGAATATTTAAATTTGCACCTATATTTTCCATTATGTTTCTATTAGTGCTAATATAGAGAATGCAGGTATTACAGTATATGTAACACAGAAAATCCTACTCTCAGAATCCAGGAATAGTCTTCTTTTTATCCATAAAAATATAAATTGTTACATATTTTAAACTTTTAAACTAAAAATAGGATCATACTATATAGATGAAGTTTTTCTTTTACCTTAATATTTCTTGGGTATCTTAGTATCAAAGTACATTAGGAAAGCTTAATGCTTATAATAGAGTTTATGGTGACTCCTTATATAAAGCATGTAATTATTATGTAAAACTACCTCCACATTAACAATTTAGATCAACCTGTGTTTTAACATACCAGATTTCTGATTTGTCATTAAAGAAAGAAATCCTTGATGTTTTATGGAGGAGAAAAAATTACTTTCTAAATTTAAATGTAGTTTAATACTTTTTTCTTTGGGTGTAATTTAATAAAATACAAATTCTTCATTTTTCTTTTTCCAGCAAATTCTGCCCAGCTGGTTGTAGAGACATAGCAGGAGACATTTCTGGGAATATGGTAGATGGCTATAGAGATGTAAGTAATTGATGGTAAATAGTAGAGAGGAAATGAAAAGGAGTGTTGGTTGCTTTTCCTAAATTCATTATCAAGTAAAGTGAAATGAGATATAAAACTGTACAGATGCACCCTTCTGTCTTTTCTCAGACAATGAAATGAAAAATAAGTATAAAAACCAAGATTATCTATGCATTCGTTCTTATTTCCAGTATTTCTAGCTAAGCATATTGTATATAAAGAACAAAAATCTTTTCAATGCCTAAGAACATTATTCCATTGGATTGGTCAGCTTCCTGCTATTGTAATGAATATTTGAGATAAAGCTACGTTAAAAATAAATAAATAAAATAGGTGAGCCGGGCGCAGTGGCATATGCCTGTAATCCCAGCGGTTTGGGAGGCAGAGGCAGGAAGATCACAAGTTCGAAACCAGAGGCAGTCTGTGTAACTTAGCGAGACCCTGTCTCAAAAAGTAAAAAAAATGGGCTGGGGGTGCAGCTTAGTGGTCCAGCACTTGCAGAACATGAAAGCCCAAGGCCCTGGGTTCAACCCCCAGTACCGCAAAAAACAAACAAACAAAAAAAGGTTTATTTTTCTCATAGTTTTGGAGATTTCAGTCCATGGTCAATTGGCCCAACTGCTGCTGGACCTGGATAAGGCAGAGCATCATGGAGGAACATGTGGGAAAGTAAGCTGTTCATCTCATGGTGGCTAGAAAGCAAAGAGAGAGGGAGGGAGCGGTCCCACAGGCCTCTTGAGAACACACTCACTCATTCCTACTAGGCCACACCTCTTAAAGGTTCTACCACATCCCAGTAGTTCCACAGACTATTGATCAGGCCTGGACCTTTGGGGAACACATCAGATATAAACTATGGACCTTTGGGGGGAACACTTCAGATATGAACTATAACATCCATCATTTTTTATAAGATGCCATAATTTTCATCCCTTTTGTTATTATTTCTATAACATTCTAATTAGTTTCTGTCATTGAGCCAAGGACATGAATATTTACCTAACAGAACAGTGATACTGTGTCTGGATTCAGGAAAGCCATCTGCTCTGCTCTTATGTATCATTCTTCTCCCTCCCAGCACCCTAAGATTTTATGCCTGATAAGACTATTTGAATGATATACATTGTTCCTAGATAAAAATAAGGGCTGGGATTTAGCTCAATTGGTAGAGCGCTGCGCTGCAGTCTCTGAGGTCCCGAGTTCAATTCCCAGCACCGCAAAAATGGGAGAAGGACCTGGCAATCCACTCCCAAGGCAATCCCGAAACAGTCAGCCATTGAAAACCCTATGAGGGTGGCTATGAGTCAGATACCGACTCGACTGCACCTAACAACAACAACAACAAGATAAAAATAAATTCCCAGAAAATCATCTTTCTAAATTATATGTCCTACCTCCAAGTAAATAACCCTCCATTTATTTCTATTTATAGATTTCTATCCTAGAAATCTGGTATCTGATTCTTTTAAAATTTACATTATAATATAATATAGTTGGGTTTATAGCCTGGCTTATGGGAATTCACTTGATTTATCAAAATTATGAAAAATCTATATAGTGATGAGAAAACTGATAACAATATGTATCTCCATGCATGGGGAAAGATAGCCTTTAACTACATATTTTACAGACTGATAATTTGTCTCTGACAGTAGAGAGAAAAAACCTTGACTTTAACTTTTTTGCTTTTAGCACATCCTAATTCTGATAGTGGCATATTTTGTTGTTAATTGGCTTTTTGTTTCCTTCTCCTTACTTATAAGTTTGACACAGGATATTCATTTGGCCTGTAAATTATTTGAATCTTAAAATGATTTATACTACCTTAATTTGAAGATTTACTTGCCACAACTATTCCTAAAATGACTCCAGGAAATTAACTAAGAAAGTAAAAAGTTGAAATGTAGTTTTTTTCCCTGGCAATAGGAAGTTGTTATTTATTATTTTCCTGTTCTATGCAAGAAACATGGGAATTATGCACAATAAGAGAAATGGCATAGTTTTTCTTACTGTGGGTAATTATTGTGCTGCCTTCTGGGAGGCTTTTCTTTTTTAGTGAAAGAAGTAAATGATTTCCTACATAGTAGATCTGAGTATGTGATCTGTAAGTACTAGCAGACAAGTTTCTTATTAGACTCACTAAGTGGCTTGGCACTATTTGCTTTAATTGATTGACTGATTGGTTGACTGATTGCAGTACTAGAGAGTTGAACCCAGGGCCTTGCACATGCCACGCAAGTGCTCCACCACTGAGCCATACCCCAGCCCCTTTTTTACATTTTACTTTCAGACAGTCTCTCTAAGTTGTGCAGGGTACCTCTGATCCTCCTGCCTCAGTCTTCTGAGTTGCCAGGATTACAAGCATGTGCCACAGCACCCAGCTACCATTTGCTTTTATAGTGATTTTATCCAGAAGAAAATTTTATATTTCAAAAGCTAATCTCAAACAAGTCTTTCTTATATATGTTGATATTATGGATGTATTGTATATTTACTGCTATATTACAATACCACTGGGGCTGGGAGTTGTTAACTCAGTTGGTAGAGCACTGCTCTATAGTCTCTGAGGTCCTGGGTTGGATTCCCAGCACCACAAAAATGGGAGAAGGATGTGGCAATCCACTCCCAAGGCAATCCCAAAACAATCAGCTATTGAAAACCCTATGAGAATCACCATGAGTTGAACACAACTCCATGGCACCCAACAACAACAACAACAACAAAAACAACAACAATACTACTACCAATTTAGGCTTAAAAGCCTATATATTTATTATTTCTTATTTTCTGTGGATTAGGAGTCTGAGCATGGTTTATCTGGGTTCCCACTTTAGGGTCTCATTAGGGTGCAACCAAAATGGCAGTTGGGGCTAGAAACTCCTCTAATGCTCCTCTGGAGACAGATACACTTCTAAGTTCATGTAGTGTTTGCAGCATTTGGTTACTTGGGGGTTGTTATTCTGAAGTCATCCATTTATGGGGGTTGTTATTCTGAAGTCATCCATTTATTTCTAGATTTTGGCTGGAGCTGCCTTTAGCTCCTTGCCCTGTGGCCCTTCCCAATATGGCTGCTTGCTTCCTAAAGCCAGCAAGGGAGAACCATCTAGCAAAGGAGTCTCTTAGTAAGAAAGAATACATTCTTATGCAATGTTTCCATGGGAAATGTATTCCTCCTCCTTTGCCATAATCTATGATTTAGAATAAAGTCACAGCTCCTGCCCAGACTTGGGAATTCTAAAAGAGGGGATAGCAGGAGGCAGGGATCATCAGGGTTATATTAGAGTCTGTCTTCCTCTTGGAAATATGGTGCCTTCCTCTTGGGAAATATATTCAGTAATAGCAAGTCTTTCCTGGAAAGGTCTTTGCAAAAGCAAAGCCTATCCTATATAGACCAAGATGACAGCCTTTGTAAAACTAATTACTAACAGAGCCATTGAAGTAGCAGGTGCTCTGTCTCAGGGGAGAATATGTTGTCTTAAAGAGCTCTTATAGAAAAGGCATCGGTTTGTTGTGTATGGCTCCAAAAGACAACACTAGGATCAGAGAATAAAAGTTATAGAGAGGCCAATTTCAGCTGCATGTAAAGAACAATTGAATAGTGCAAACGGGATTGGATACCTGGAGAAATAGGAGTAGTGCTGTTACAAGCATTTGTTGGTGATAGACTATGTGTGTGGGAAGGAGTCCATAGAGTGAGAGAGAGGCAATCTGCTAGGAGCTGTGATTGGGAAACATTAAAAGGTCCTTGTGAATTCTTAGGGTTCTGAGTTCTAGCTCCTTGACTGATAAATTCAGGTATTCACGTTGGTGTCTACTTCCAGTATCAGCAGAGCAGTGTGAGCTTTTCTTTAAAATCTACCTCAGCCAGTTGCAGCAGTGGCACAGGCCTGTAATCCCAGCAACTCGGGAGGCACAGGCAGGAGGATCACAAGTTCGGAGATCAGAGGCAGTCTGTGTAATTTAGCGAGACCCTGTCTCAAAAAACAACAACAAAAAAAGTAAAAAGTGGGCTGGGGATGCAGCTCAATGGTACAGCACTTGCAAAGCATGCAAGCACGAGGTCCTGGGTTCAAGTCCCAGTACTGCAAAAAAACAAAAAACAAAAACTTACCTCACCTTCCTCTAGAGCGATTTTTCTCTTGGCATCTTCTTAGTATGTTGATTATACCATCGTTTCGTTTTTGTTTTTGTTTTTTTTTGTTTTTTTTTGTGTGTGGTACTGGGGGTTGAACCCAGGGCCTCGCGCTTGCATGCTCTGCAAGTGCTGGACCACTGAGCTGCACCCTCAGCCCATTTTTATTTTTTTACTTTTTTGAGACAGGGTTTTGCTAAGTTACGCAGACTGCCTCTGGTCTCGAACTTGCGATCCTCCTGTCTCTGCCTCCCGAGCTGCTGAGATTACAGGCGTGCACCACTGAGCCCGGTTTATACCATCCATTTTTAAGTGGAACACAGAGTTTAATTCATTTCACTAATTCTCTTTTCTAAAAACCAAGTTCAAGAAGTACTATAAAATAGAGACAGTACTTATAGTGTACTCTTGGTTTATGTGAAGAAGGGGACAAAGTGGGCCATGTGTACATACAAGAAGGCACAGAGAAATACCATATAACGATGAGTGAGTGTCTTCAAGCAATCAGAGTCTGGGTGATTTTATTGTTTTTCACATTCCCAATGTTTCTATAATGAATGCATGTTACTTTCATAATGAAAGTAATAATAATGAAGACTGTAGCACATAGGAACAATGCACATGATAAAAGGTGGAATATCTATTTTGTAACAACATTTTACAATTATCCCACCCACATATTTAAGCCTGTGCTTTATTCCACCTTATTTTGGGGGCTCATTTTGTTAAATGCAGTCTAAAAATGTTTTCTTTTATATTAAATTTTCTTTCAATGTATTGTCAATACTTTTTAGAGCAAGATGATTTTTCCTAAAGGAAGATTTGAGAAAATGTTCCAATTCTGAGGTGATTTAATAATTGCTTCTTGTTGTTGTTAGGCGCCATGGTGTCGGAATCCGACTCACAGCGACCTTACATACAACAGGTGAAACACTATTGTCAGTGTTTCTCTGCTGTTCATAGGGTTTTCAATGGCGGATGGATTTTTGGGAGTGGCTTGCTGGGTCCTTCTTCCAAGCCTACAGCACCTGGTGTTCCCAGGTGGTCTCCCATTCAAGTACTAACCAGGCCTGACCCAGCTTAGCTTCCAAGATCTGCTGGGATCGGATGCCACAGGGCTACAGCTGCAGGCAATAATTGCTTAGGAAGTTGTTTTAGTCTTAACTGGTACTCACCTGTTTGGCCATCTCTTGTGGCCGTAGTGAGTTTCAGAAATGCTTAGTGTAGATGATGCTGTCTATCTGCACTGTCTGAGCCATGCAGGTGTTCTCCTCAATGGTCTATTGCATTCTCTTTCCTGGATAATTATTTCAGTTAAATTATTTCATTTGAGTTAATGAACTTTATTTACAGCAAATCACTAAGTAACATAGGCCAGTGATGTGGCTTTCCTATACTAACATTTGAGTGAGACTTAGACTTCTAAAATAGCTAGAAAATCAAAGTATAAAGTATACCACTGTTCAAAGGAGAATTTTAAAATCAGTTTTAATACCAGAAATGGTGGCTTATACTTATAATCCTAGTGATTTGGGAGACTGAGCCAGGAAGATTGCAAGTTCAAGGCCAGAGGCAGTCTGTGTAACTCAGTGAGACCTTGTCTCAAAATAAAAAGTAAAAAATTGGGCTAGAGGGTGCAGCTCAGGGCTTGCAAAGCATGCACACGTGAGGCCCTGGGTTCAGTCCCCTAGTATTGCAAGACAAAATAAAATCAGGTGTAATGAAGGCGAGATTTTAAAATTGGAGCCATGTTTAAGTAAATAAACACCAATTTTATTTAAATTGGATAGACAAGGAAGTGATTATTTTTAAAAAGAAAATAATCCTATAAAAGATGGGTAAATTATTTATTTATTTATTATTTTGAGTTAGAGTCTCACAAAGTTGTTCAGGCTGCCTCTGGCCTCAAACTCGACACCCTCCTATTTCTGCCTCCCAAGTTGCTGGGATTACAGGCATGCACCAGGGCACCCAGCAAGACTGATAATTTTATCATAATGATATCATAGGCAGATCTGGTGGCTATTCTCTTGGAGACGTATCCTGTGCCTTATGTTAAATATTATGGGAAAATGTAGATATAATTAAAGTCCATAAAAAGTGTCTAGACCATTGTATTCCTTTACTACTGGATACTATGGGAAATGAGAATATTTGTTGGCCAGTGATGCCAGTAGATGTTGTTGCTCGTTGCCCCATGAACCTGTCCTCTTATAATCAAGAAGTCTTGAGGACACACCAAGCTCTACATAGAGCAGGGCTCCTGGGATGAAGACCATCCAAGCCTCAAGCAGAATTCTGTTTGTTTTGTTTTGTTTTTGTGGTACTATGGGCGCTGAACCCAGGGCCTCATACATATTTTGCAAGTGCTCTACTATCGAGCTGCACTTCCAGCTCCTTTTTATTTTTTTATTTTTTTTTTTTTGTCTTGAGACAAAGTCTTGCTAACTTACACAGACTGTTCTGGCCTCAAAATTGTGATCCTGCCTCTGCCTCCTAAGTCTCTGGAATTCCATGTGTGTGCCACTATGTCTGGCCCTAGGCAGAATTCTGAGGAAGACATGATCTTAGGAACAGTAGGAATAGCTGCCCAGTGGACCACTGGACTGATTTGCTCTCATGCTGGGGCTTAGAGAAAGAAATCAGCCTGCGTGGACCCTACAAAAAGTGCATGACAAGGTGACAGACCTTCAGAATATACACTAAACAAGATCTGACGCAACCTCATCATTGCCCAGATGAGTTGGGAAGCCAAGTCAAAAGCAGAAAAATGACTTTAGCATCTCTAATGCACTTAGAGGCAGATTGTTGGATTTAAATTTAGGGACCTCCCCCCTCTGGGGATCAAGCACAAGGCCTTGGGCATGCTAGTCGAATCCTCCTCTACTGAGCTACACACCCCCAGCCAAGAAAGTTTTTTTTAATGAAAGCAAATTTAAGAAAAAAATTTAAATGCAAGCTGCATTTTTATTAAAGAGCATTACTTTTTTCTCTTATTCTAGTTCAAATTCTTTTGTTTCCAACGTCAGGAAGGGGGAGTATCTTCATCTGCCTCAGGATTCTCAAATTTCTTCTATCATGATATCGCCCCTCTCTTTTGGCCATGACAACAGCTACTTCAAAACTGACTTTGCCAAATCTAGTTTGGGAAATATGAGTTCTTTAAATGGAAGATTACTAAAGTCCTCAATTTTATTGCAACTAGAATAGTTACAAAATACAATGTGTCTCATTGGTTCTCATATGGTAACTTAAATCTAGGGAAAAGTTTCCATTGTGAATAAGTTAAACAGCTCTGTCATTAACACAGAAAGTAACTCCTAAGTCCAGTGATTGAGATACACAGTTTCCTGACCTGCTGTTCTCTCTTTATCAGAGAGAAGTGGAGCATATCTAGTTTATTTAGAATGGGACTCACAGCCCCTCAGTCCTAGGCCTGTCTGCCTTATCACCCTCCCACACAGGTCTGTGCTTGGGAACCTTGGGGGACGTTCAGACCTGAGCACCTTATGGAGAAGTTCTACTCATTCCTACAGCCCCACCCCAACTCCACCAGTGCTGACTCCAACCCCATGATTAATCAGATCCAGTCACTTGCTCCTGCTGAATTTGTTAGAACAGCCAGCAGCCTGCTGAAGCCTCCCTCTGAGCCATGGAGGGAGGCTGTTGGAATCTCCAAAGGGATTCAGAAAACAAGACAAGTCTGTGGGCTCTGATTTGCTCATCATTCTTCTAAGACCCTCATTTCGTTTTTTTGTTTCATTCAGTGTTTTGTGGCTGTTCGTTCCATTTTCGTTTTAATGGCTTGCTAAATCACTAAATTACCAATGAATCTGTGGTGGGAATGCTCACCTCTCAAACAATATCTAGTTGCTCCGTGAAAGCCAAAGGGTTGGTTTGGGGACAATAGGAGGCTCTGGGAAAAGGGCAGCAAACCTTGGTCTTTGTGTTTGGTGTGTACAAGAATGTATACCCGACACAGAAGTTGCAGTGCACAACAGAGGCAAGATTTATTTTGAGAGATCATTGTTGTTTCGTTAGGTGCGTTGAGTTGGTGTCCGACTCATAGCGACCCTACGTACAAAAGGTAAAATAGTATTATCAGTGCTCCTCTGCTATTCATAGGGTTTTCAATGGCAGATTGTTTTTTGGGAGTGAGTTGCTAGGTTCTTCTCCCAAGCCTACAGCACCTGGTGTTCCCAGGAGGTCTCCCATCCAAGTATTAACCAGGACCAACTCTGCTTAGCTTCTGAGATCTGAGGAGATCAGATGCCACAATAGTACAGCTGCAGGCATTGTGAGATAGTTTGCCTTTAAAGAATAATTACTGAGGCACCATAACTTTAGATAAACCTGGAAAGGAACCTGGAGAAACCTCAGTTCTTTGGGTGAATTGGCATAAGGATATTCCCCAGGAGAAGGAAAAGTCAGAGAACAGAAGATTTGAGCAAGGATTTCAGAAGAAAAAGTACCTTGGGTAGACAGAGAGAGGGTGGGCCTGAAAGAAGGGGTGGCTCGGGTGCAGCCTCCCCAGGAGGCAGGGATGCATACACACAGCTGCCAGAGAGAACAAAGGAGAGAGAATGAAGAGCAAGGAGCAAAGAAGGAAGAGGAAATGGGCATGTGTTCTGCCCTACCCCACTCTCTCACTCTCTTTTTTTTTTTTAAGAGTTACTGAGAGTTGAACCCAGGGCCTCACACATGCTTTGTAAGCACTGTACCACCGAGCAGGACCTTCAGTCCGTTTTGTACTGTTTATTTTGAGACAGGGTCTCACTAAGTTACATACGCTACCTCTGGCCTCAAGCTTGTGGTCTTCCTGCCTCCGGCTTCTGAGTTGCTTAGATTACAGGCTTGTGCCACCGTGCCTGGCTCCACCCCATTTTCTTTAGGGAGCATCCACTGCCTAGCCCTGGATGCCTAGTATGACCTAGCCCTGAGTGCAGGAACTCAAGCTCTCCTTGGAAAGTCCCTTCTTTAGTAATATTTTTGTGATTTAGGGGGTGAAGCTTAGGGCCTTTGTTTTGTAGAATGGGTTAACAGACTTGCCCAGTACTCTAAAGAATGGACCCACAGGCTGATGTGTTGGAATGGCCTGCTTTTGTTTGGGCTCAGGCAGCTATTGATCTCTGATTAGGGTATGAGGTCCACTAGAACAATGTCCTTCCAGTGTCTTTAAAGATTTGTCTCCAAGTGGCTTCATTCATCATGGCTGAATGCAGGAGTCGGTCAGAATCCCCTTCTTCCTCCATTTTGCCTGCTAATACCTAAGCTAACATACCTAACAAGCACACCAAAGGAAGACTCATGTTAAACCTAGTGAACCTGAGTTTATTGGGATTGCCCATAGGGCATGGGTGACTTGCAAACAACCTTTATACAGGAAGAATCCCTTCCAAGAAGTTCCCACCAAGAGGCCCCATGAGAATCTGTACCATCATTCATGCCCACACGCAGCCAATCTTTCATCTCTTATATAACTTAGCTGGGTCAGGAGGGGCTAGTGATTGGCACATCAGAGGAGGGCCTCGTGGGGATCCTACTCAGTTCTCCTGTGGATCTTGTAACCTCCCTCCCAAGTCCCTCTAAGAAGGAATGTTGATCACTCCATTATTATTATTGTAGGGGGTTTAGCTCAGTTGGCAATCTGCTTGCTCTCCATGCTCTGAGGCCCTGTGTTCAGTCCCCAGCACCACAAAAATGGGAGAAGGACCTGGCAGTCCACTCCTGAAACAATCCCGAAAAACAATCAGCCATGTAAAACCCTATGAATAGCAGAGAAGCACTGACACAGTGCCAGATATGGCACAGTGCTGGGGAATGTTTCATTCTATTGTACATGGGGTCACTATGCATTAGACCCAACTCAACAGCACCTAACAACAAGCTATTACATTGCCATGGCTTCAGGGTCCCCAGAGGTTTTCCTAGGTGCTCTGTATCAAAATGGCAATTATCATCTCTAGTCTAGAGTACTGGTACACTGCACTACACTAGTACATGCATATGGTAAACCAAGTCTGAGGTACTAGATCCATAGATCTGTGGGATTCTTTCTCTGGTTTCTCTCTCTGTGTGTTGTGGGTGGAAGCGGGAGGCGGGTGCCCCAACAGTGCACCCAGTGGCAAGACTGTGGTCTGAGAACAGAGCATCACGCACAGGATAAAAGAACAGGGGTTTATTCACAAAGGAGGGGAAAGGAATGGAGGATTAAGGAGAGGGGAAAAGGGAGTTGGAAAGGGAAGCCCTCAGCTGCTATGTCTGCCACTGGGGCAGAGACTCGCAGTGTCATTGCTCTTCTAGCTCACAGGCTTCACCACTTCGGAGGCTCTGGGCTTGACTCTTGGAGGCTTGCCTCTCCAGGTCTTGCCTCTTGAAGCTGTTGGTCCATGCAGGATGTCTGGCATTGTAGAGGTCAGGGTCAGATAGAGGTGGCAGCTGGGTTGAAGTATGATGAAGGCAGGTGGGAGGAAGGCTGAAAGCTAGATGAGGCAGGCACGTAAATGGGCCTTGAGCTTTTAAGGAACTGCAAGGACCCGGTGAGCTTCTCTTGGATGGTGTTCAGAATGGCTGTTGAACTCTGAGCTCTGGAGTTTATATGGCCTGATAGCCAGCCAATCAGGGGAACAGGGTTGGATCAGAAATGACCATTCGGGCACCAGGGGGGCCCCAGAGGATAAAAAGATTGGTCTTCCAAGTGGGCTCGAAGGGCTCCTATGGTCAACCACATTTGAGGTACTCTCTATCCCTCTGGGGATCCCAACATAGATCCATTATTTTTTTCTGCTTAACAAGCTATTCCAAGACTTAGGGGCTTTGAAATAACCATTTTATTTGCTGTTGAGTTTGTGGGTGAGCAATTTGGGCTGATGTGTTCTTCAACTCCCTTAGCCTTGTATTGCACATTCAGCTGCCATCATGTGACAAATCAACTGGAACTGGAGAGACTAAGGTGGCTTCACTCACATATGTGGCAGTTATCAGGGCCACAAGATTTGCATCAGAGCAAAGCCAGCTCCCTGACACAGTTGAACATGGGTGAGAGGTGACTACGTAAGGAAGTAGCTACCGGGAGGCATTATTCATGGCAGAGGCCATTATTATAAATTGTACACAAACAAAAATGGAAAGCTCCATCTTAAATGTCCTTATAAAAATGCTCTAAATGATGATGTTGCTGTGTTTCAGACCTCTTTATTGTGCAAAGCCGCCATCCATGCAGGAATAATTGCAGATGAACTGGGTGGGCGCATCAGTGTGCTTCAGCGCAAGGGGATAAGTCACTATGAGGGAATCCTGGCCAATGGTGTGCTCTCCAGTCAGTAAGTACCTTGCCTTTTGTTCTGAAAGAAGGTAGTCCTGAGGCCATAATTAATCTGCTCCCAGTTTTGAAAGGACAGCAGGGATGTCAGCTGGGAAAAGTATGTGAGTGTGCTTAAATAGCACTTATGGTCTCTATAAGGAAGATAAATGTAGCAATAAAAAAAAAGCCTTCATTGACCAAGGCAGTAGAGAGTGGTGCTTGGGTTCCTCTGATTGGAGATTCTCAATATCCAGTAGTTGCAGGTCACAAAGGTTTGCACTCAATAAAGAAACAAGAAGATCTACAACCTGGAAAAGAAAAGAATCAGATAAATATATATGAATTAAAATAGTAATTTTAGGAGCTTGAAAAGTATTTTCTTGAAATTATTTATTTAGCTATTTCTATTACTTTTCTCTTTTTGAGATGGAGTCTCATCATGTAGCCAAGGCTGGCCCCAAACTCATGATCCTCCTGCCTCAGCCTCCTGAATGCTAGGATTACAGATGTGTACTACTATGACTGCCTAACTGTCTCTATTTCTTGATTTCCCCTCTGATTATGAATTAAAATGAATTCCTTAACAAGGGTGAGGTTAGAAAGAGATTTGATAGAGTATTTAAAAAAAAATAAAGCACACTGACTATATTGATGTATAAATGAATATGGCACAGATCTGAAGCCCCATGGTGGAGGAATATTTCCACTCTCGGGTGCAACAGTGGTGGACAGTAAATTCTTATTCTTTTTTTGGCTTTTGTACTTTCAGTGAATTACTGGTTATCTCCAAGTCTACCTAAGATATTAAAGGGACCCTTCAGAACCCTTTCAGAACCACTAAGCTCCCCAGAAGTTGAATGAAAGTAGATTTTTTTTCAATTAACTCTGCATCAATCAAACTTAATACAAACATGATTTTTATGTAATTTGAAATTAAATTTCCATGCCAAAAAAGTACATAAATTTAAATGATTACTGGATTTGAGAAAGGGTTGCTATATTTTGAATATCATTATTTGAAACTGATTTTTGTTTCAGTGAGAGTAGATAGAAAGTCCAGAGTTATATCAAGGTCCCTTCTTCCTTTTGGTCTGTCATTTGGCCTAGAGAAAACAAAGAAAACAAAGTAAAAAAAAAGATGACTTTTGTTAATGTTGTTAGCTTTTCGTTTTGCTTCACAAGAAAAAAAAAATGTCAATGTCTTTAAACATTTAAAACTAGACTTTGCATACTTTCATATTTCTTCAGAGCCTAGAAGGTAGAAACCCAGAGCTGTGTAGAACTGAGTGTAGACTGCTCTGTGGTATAGGTGTCCACACATGCAAGTGGGCAGCTTGGAATGGTTGAGAAGGAGGCTCCTGAGGATGAATAGCTAGCGGGGCAGATTTGCTCCTTGAACCTCCGGGCTTCTCTCTTACTCCCTCATTCTCCTGCCTTATCTGTCTGCTCCTGGAAATATCTTCCTGTATTGTGACTCTTTTTGGACAAGTTTTCACATGACTTTAGTCCCAAAAATAGGGCACAAGACAGAGGGTATAGGCATTTGGGGATCCAAAAGTGGGAAAAGTAAACGAGGACCTATGTTTTTCACCACTCACCAGTCTGAGTGAAGATCTCTGGAACCACCCATTTGTCCTAGTCTTTTGAATACAGAAAAAATAAGGTCACATTTCACTGTTCTATCCTCACGATGTACTGTGTACTTATTGGGCAAAAATCACATTATGGGTAATAGATAGGTTCCCAAATCAGAATAGATTTGGTGGCTTTGATGTCATTTTGAGAAAATTGTACAATTTTTCTCTTTTCCTTTCTACTTTTTTTACTGCCATGTATTATAACTCAACAATCTCATGGGTCAGAAAGGGAATTATAATGACAAGTTATAATATTTGGGGTGTTTTTTGTTTTTGTTTTTCTGAGACTGGGTCTGGCTAGGTAGCCAAGACTGTCTGGAAACTCACTATGTAACCCATGCTGTCCTTGAACTCTGGCTCCTCCTGCCTCAGCTTCCTGAGTGCTGGGATTACAGTTCTGCACCATTGCACCCAGTGATAATGTTGTTTTTATAGGAAAACATATTCTGAGCCCCCTAAAACCAATTTATGACCTCACAAGTAGATTTTGGATCTAAAACTCACTCTGAATTGGGGTGTTGGCCCAG
Source organism: Pedetes capensis (assembly GCA_007922755.1). Classification (NCBI taxonomy): domain Eukaryota; kingdom Metazoa; phylum Chordata; class Mammalia; order Rodentia; family Pedetidae; genus Pedetes; species Pedetes capensis. The sequence continues at coordinate 186,412 of VMDO01001605.1, forward strand.
GCTCATAAGAGAAGAGTTTGCAAGCAGCAAATGGAGTTAGGAGAGAGGATGCTTAGGTTGACTTTATGAAGGAGGCAAGCCTCGCGTTTGATGGGAGGCTGGGACAAGGCCTTAGAGGAATACTGGGAGAGAGTCAATGCCTAAGGAAGGGTACCAGAGAGCAGTTGTGGTGGTCATCCTCGTGACCAACAGGCTGGCTGGTGGATGGCTGAGGGGAAAACACAGAGTCTCTCATTGGCAATTCCCAGTTTTTTTTTGGGGGGGGGCTGGGTTACTGGAGAAGGCATTTGGATCTAAAAGTGATGCTATATGTAATCCACAAAGACTCACCACTAAGGACTGGATGCATGCTGCACATTGGACATGCAGAATCACCCACAATACTGTGTTCTCTACCTACCATTCCTTCCCATTCACTTCTCTCTTCTGGATAGGACTTTTTTTTTTTTTTTTTTTTTTTTGTGGTACTGGGGGTTGATCCCTGGGCCTCACGCCTGTATGCTTTGCAAGTGCTGGACCACTGAGCTGCACCCCCAGCCCTTTTATTTTTTTTCCTTACTTTCTGAGACAGGGTCTCGCAAAGTTACATAGACTTCCTCTGGTCTTGAACTTGTGATCCTCCTGGCTCCGCCTCCCAAGCCGCTGGGATTACAGGTGTGCGCCACCACGCCCAGCTTGGATAGGATTTTTAACTGAGAGGTCACAAAGCATTCTTTTCATATCACCTAAAAGTTCAAAGATAAATCAGTCTCAAAATTTGTACTTAAGTTTCAGATCTAACAGCTTAGTAACAAAATGTGTTTAGAAACTAAAATTCTCCCTGGGTGCTGTGGGCAATTTAGGATGCTGAGACAGGAGGATCACAAGTCTGAGGCCAGAGGCAGTCTGTGCAACTTAGCAAGACTCTGTCTCAAAATAAAAAATTAAAAAGGAGCTGTGGATGCAGCTTAGTGGTAGAGCACTTGCCTAGCATGTGAGGCCCTGGGTTGAACCCCCTTTGGTGTTGTTAGGTGCCAATTCATAGCGACCCTATGTACAACACTTCCTGACACTGCCATACCCAGCACTATGTCAGTGCTTCTTTGCAGTTCATAGGGTTTTCAATGGCTGATTGTTTCAGGATTGGGCTGTCAGGTTGTTCTCCCAAGTCTGGTATTCCCAGACAGTCTCCCATCCAAGTAATAGCTAGGCCTGACCCTGCTTATAGCTTCCAAGATCTGATGGGATTGGATGACACAGTGATACAGCTGCAGGCTTGAACCCCCTACTACTGCAAAAAAAAAAAAAAAAAAAAAAAAAAGGGAAGGAAAGAAGGAAGGGAAAGGGAAAGAGGAAGGAAGGCATAAAGGAAGGAGAAAAAGGAAACTCATTCAAATAAATAAAATTATTTATACATACGTATATACACATAAACTCTTTGGAACATGAAAAGGTATATCTCGGCTTATAATAAAACTGATCATTTATGTACTGTAAGATTTTAAATGTTAGCTTTACCTTGATTTCTGAGAATTTTTTTTTTTTTAATGTTTTTTGATACTTTTTTCTATTGATACCCACAGGTGCTATTTCAGGAAAATTGGGTCTCTGGCCTAGATTTGGTGGGTGCTGCTATCTGCAAATAGCAGTGAAGAATTGGCCTAATTGGCCTTTGGCTTAAATCTTGTGCCTATGTTTGTATACATCTGAATGCTTCTTTTGCAAGAAAATAAGATAGCACAATTTAACTTGTGTTGCGTGAATTTTATTTTACTTTTGAAGAAGACTTACTAAAACTGTTGAATAAAAGTAGATTTTTTTTCAGTTAACTCTGCATCAATCAAACTTAATACATACATGATTTTTATGTAATTTGAAATTAAATTTCCATGCCAAAAAAGTACATAAATTTAAATGATTACTGGATTTGAGAAAGGGTTGCTATATTTTGAATATCATTATTTGAAACTGATTTTTGTTTCAGTGAGAGTAGATGGAAAGTCCAGAGTTATATCAAGTTCCCTTCTTCCTTTTGCTCTGTCGTTTGGCACTGATTTTTGCTCTGAGCAGAGTCAACTGTAAGTTAGTACAGTCTCTTCCACTCATTTGGATTCCCAAATCTTCAGGGAGCAGTTGTTTTTATCTGTGTTGTTCTGCTGTTAGGGAGCCTCCGTACATGCGGTCATTGAACTTATGTTCTCACACACGATTGTTTGGCCTTCAGGAAAAAACACAGAAGGAAGTACTGCCGCTGAGGAAGAAGAGGTCCCTAAAGTAAATACCCAGGATTCCTCTGGGATTCATCCGGGGGTCAGGCCACTTCCTTGATTTGAGGAGACCAGATTGGAATCAGGAAGAGGGACTGACCTCATACAGAGGATGAAGCCTCTAACCACCAGGAGAGAAAACTTTCTTCTTCCCGTTTGCCTCAGATTCTTCTCGACTGCTTCCACAGTTGAGAGGCTTCTGGTTCCTGTAATCTGCTGGAACTCATTCACCCTCCTGTGTGGATGCCTCAGAACCCTGCCCTCCCCAGGATATTCTCATTTTTCAAAGAGGAGGCTTATTCACTATAGCATTTTTTAAATGGTCACTTTTAACTAGTGTAATAGAGCAAAATGGAAAAATATTCTACTTTATAATGGAGGAAAGCCAGGCAGAGAGCTGTTAACAGAAACTTCCCTTGTGTCTTCTTCTCAGGATGAACTCCAGTGTTATACTTCCTACCATAATTATTCTCTTTGGCGAACAACAAAAACAACAAAATAAATGTTATAATATTTCATGGCAGTGGGAGCAGGCTCAGGGTGCAGCAGGATGATTTGGACCTATTACATGGGCCACCTTTCCAGGGTAGCACTTAGTGCTGGAACATTAGAGAAAATGGAAAAGTCAGACAGAAGAGAGACTCTGAATAAATCTTAAATTCATTCCCAAGAATGTGCACCTTTCTTTAAGGGTCATGAGAGTTGGGCCATCCTCATCCCAGCTTTGTTGCTAACTGTGAATTTAGGGAAGTCCTATGACCTATATGAATCTAAATTTTCACACATGAGAAATGATTGGTGTCTGTACTAAGTTCAGTGTGGAGATTGTAACAGAACTTTTATGTAGAATACCAGGGTTTGTGGAGTCTTAGCCTGAGAGCAGATAAAGAATATGAAAGAGAAAATCCATTCCAGAGAATTTTACCACCTGATACTTCTCAAAAGAGCTTTAGATAGAAAAACGCTTATTGTCTTGAACAGATCACTTATGGGTTCTCTGTGGATTTCATATTTTATTGTTCACCCCCCACTCTCTCATTCCCCTACACTAAATACTTTAAACAGACCAGTAAGCCATTCTCTTAGATTGTAAAATAATTTAACACAACTATGGTGTTGCCTTTTTGTGTTCCCCTCCAGTATCTAGTATGGTAAGTACTCTGCATTAGAGTACTATTGAGAATTGCAAATTCTCCATTCCTTCTACATATTTGCACATCATTGGCTTGGTGAAGGTTGTTTCTTTAAAGGTACAGATGGCATTGGGCCTTAGGTTCTTGTTTCATTGCAGGAGACAACTGCAGAACGAGGCCAGTTGGTTGGATAAACCCTCCTGTCAGAGTTAGATAGGGTAGAGCTCCAAGGATCCGTGCCAGATGGACTGGAGGACTGTCTGGCAGCCGCAAGGGCCTGGGTCTGGCCAGATCAGTGATGATGATGTGAGTTCTCTCCAGCTGTGAAGCTTGTCCTCTAGAACCAGTTGCTGGATTGTGGCTGAGTGCCGTTTGCTAGAGCAGGTAGGGGTGTGGCTGTGGAGACAGAGACAAGGCTGAGGCTGTCCCCAGAGTAGTGCTCCTCAGGAAACAATGGAAAGGTCTATAGACAAGGCAGCTGAATAGACCTGCTCATTCTTCTAAAAGTGACTGGTTTTTGTTTCTCTTGATGGTTCTTGACTGGTGATAATGAGTGCCAGAGAAGGGGCCTGCTGAAGCAAAGGGAGATATCAAGGGTAATCCTTTTTGCTCCCATCACTTTGTATTAATTAGTTGATACCACTCGGTGCCACAGCACAGGCTCATAATCTAAGTGACTCAGAAGGCTGAGGCAAGAGGATCATGAATTCAAGACCAGAGGCAGCCTGCGCAACTTAGCAAGACCCTGTCTCAAGATAAAAAATCTTAAGAAAGGCATGATGAATGTATCAACTGACTTATTACTCTGTACCTCATTAAATGCATAAATAAAATGCTAATAAATAAAGGTAAGTAAAAAATAAAGAAGGGGATCGGGGTGCAGCTCAGTCGTAGAGTCCTTGCAAAGTATGAGCAAGGCCCTGAATTCAGCCCCTTAGTATGGAAAAACAAATTAAAAATTAATCAGTTGGGGCTTAGGGTTGTTCCTGAGACTGTATATGTGCACATTTCTTCCCAATGAGTATAGCTTGATGGGAACAGTACAGTGTTATGATTCAAAAGCAATGTCTCAGAGTCCTGGCCTTCATCACCTATATGAATTTACAAAGGTTCCTTGTTTCCCATGGCTTGGGTTTCCCTGTGCATAAAGTATTGAAGGTGATGGCAGTGGCCCTGCAGGGGTGTTGGGAGGATCATGGAGGCCTCACACCTGGGAAGGCTCTGTGAGCCAGCCCTGTGGTGCAGCACCGCATTAGTCATTCAGATCTAGCAAGCAACTCACTCCTTGTGTTTGTCTTTATTATTTCAGTGGCTCCCTGTCAGAAAAGCGCTTTCTGTTTACCTCCAATGGTAAGGATCATGCTTTCCTTGACAATCTAATTGTTTAGAATTCTTCAGTGGCAGCTTGTTCCTGAAAACCCCACAGATTAGTGTAACATGGCACCAAATTTTCTGTGACTAAAATATATGAAAGGCCACGTGTGGTGGCTCATGCCTGTAACCCCAGCAACTCAGGAGGCTGAGGTAGGAGGATTGTGAGTTCCATGCCAGAGGCAATATGTGCAATTTAGCGAGACCTTGTCTCAAGACAAAAAGTAGAAAAATGTGCTGGGGGTGCAGGTCAGTGGTAGATACTTATAAAACATGAGTGAGGCTCTGGGTTCAACCCTCAAGTACTGAAAAAGAATATATATATACATATATATATACACACACATACATATATATGATAATAGCCTCATTAGCACTAAGTGGAAAATGTTTTTGTTTATAACCTAATCTCTCTTGAGCTTCTGCCATAAAGAAGGAAAAATGTATGTAAAATGTCACAGTGAAATCTATTGTTTTGTATAATTAATATATTCTAATTTTAAAGAAAGGAAAAAAGAATGAAAGCTGAAATGACATCTATCTTAAGACAAACTCCTTTATGTTTGATTCTAAGAGAAGAAGCTTTTAAATACTATAAATCAGTTTGTGATTATCTTGAATAAGGTGATTGAATGTGAATATAGAGAATAAAGGCTTTTTAGTTCCTTCATCATGAAATGTATTCCATGTAAGTATTTTCCCTCAGCATAAAGTAAATATTTTAAGAAAAACAATATGAATATGCCTTCTCTGCCCAGGAAAAGAAGTGTGACTTTCACTTGCCACTTCCACATTGCCTCATTTTTGATATAGTTAAAGTGCAGTGGATAGATATTAGTATTATTTTCAGCAGACTTACTTGTGCCTATTTTTCAATGGCACAGAGATGAATCCCTCTCTGATTCTTCTTAAAGTAAGAATCATTTTAAACCTTTAAGAACCACTGCTCTGTGTTGAAATCTGTATCAATTTGGAAGGTTAGAAAAGAAAATCTATAGTGGAAACCAAGATGTAATTTATAGAGAATGTGACATCAATACTTATTGAAAAGCAGCAACCATTTCAAAACACCATAGTGCAGATGAGTTCAAATGCAAGTCTAAGTGATAGAAAAACAAATTATTGATTAAACATTTGATTTGATACCTGAATGGAGGTAAATTAGCTAATGTTTCTAGGTGAGATGAATTGCTCAAGGTAGGGCTCAAAGCAAGTCAGTGAGTAATTCAGTTCTGGTCATCTCCTTTCACATATCATTATTACTAATGTGGTTTTTCCAACATCCTTTCTCTCTCAGGGAATGATTCATTGGTGTGGCCCAAAACAAGTTTGAATACTGGTGTTTCAACAGAGAGAGAAGATGAGACAATCCCAAAGCCCATCCCCTCAGAAGAAATTCCCACAGGTAGAGCAGTTACTGCTTTGTAGTTTCATACAGAGTGTAACTGGTACTCCACCCGATTCATCATAGGAACTTTATAGTAGCTCCAACAATATTTATTCATTTATTTCATCATATAAATACTGGAGAAGATGGTGCGGAGATATTTTTACATGTGTAAAATGATGTCTGTCCACAACTATTCAATATAATATAAGCAAAAAAAGATTAGAAATGAACTTATATGTCTTTCAAACACTGGGGAATTAATTTACGGAGAAATAAGATAATAGCAAGTCTATGCAATGGAATACTCTGTAGCCATAAAAAAGAATGTATTGGTGATACAGAGAGCTCTCTGATAAAGCCAGGTGCAGTGACACATGCCAGTAATCCCAGCAACTCAGGAGGGGGAGGCAGAAAGTTTGAGGCCAGAGACAATCTGCATAACTTAGACCCTGTCTCAAAACAAAAAATTAAAAATGAGCTTGCGTGCAGCTCAGTGGTAGACCCCTTGCAAAGTATGAGCAAGGCCATGGGCTCAACCCTCTAGTTCTGGAAAAAATAAATAAAATAAATAAATTAAGTAAATAAATAAATAAAACTTTCTGATATATTGGCAACTTAAAAAAATAAGTATGGCATAAAGCAATCTGTATAGCCATTTGAATAAAAAAGCCAGTAAGGGGCGTGGTGGCGCAGGCCTATAATCCCAGCAACCTCGGAGGCACAGGCAGGAGGATCACAAGCTCAAGACCAGAGGCAGTCTGCGTAATTTAATGGGCTGGGTGTGTAGCTCAGTGGTCCAGCACTTGCAAAACATGCAAGCACGAGACCCTAGGTTCTACCCCAAGTACTACAAAAAAAAAAAAAAAGGCAGTAAGAATAAATACATATTCACATTAATATTTAACTACTTAATTATTTTTTTCAGTATTGGGGAATTGAACCCAAGGCCTTGTACACGGTAGGAAAGTACTCTACTACTAAGCTGCACCCTCAACCTTTTTTTAATTTTTATTGATTTTTATTGACTTTATTTTTGAGACAAGATCCCATGTAGCCTTGAATTTGTGAATGTCCTGCCTCAGCCTCCTGAGTAGTTGGTATTTCAGGCATACACTACAGGGCCTGCCTTTATGTTCACTTTAGAAGAATGTCCAAAAATGCAATTTGGGTTCTTGTGGAAGAAGAAAAACAAGATAAGAAAGAGACACTTTAGTTATTATTATTTTTTTACTTGTTAATATTTAATATTTTTATAGGGGTTGGGGTTAAGTTCAGCTACTCCATACTCTCTGAGGACCCAGGTTTGATCCCTAGCACTGCAGAAACAGGAAAAGAACATGGCAATCCACTCCTGAAGCAATCCCTAAACAATCAGCCATTGAAAAACCTATGAGAGTTGCTATGACCTGACTTAAGAGCACCTAACAACAACAGTATTTTTATACTTTCTGAAGTTTAAACATGTAAATGTATAATCTATTCAAGTAATAAACATTATATGTTTCAGAATATAAAAATTGCATGTTTTATAAAATTTGGAAAGATTAGAAAAAAATAAGAAAATAAAAACCAGCCATAAATTAGCATCCGCAGTGATCACCATATCCTATTGTATCCAGTCAAATGTATTTATATTTCTAACTTTAAGACAGAAGTGATAGCATGCTATATGTTCTGTAGTATATATTTTTCATTTAACATTGTATTGTGAGGATTTTTGTGTTATTACATAATAAAGAAGCACAACTATTAACATCGTTATAGCATTTTTTCATAAGGATATACCATTATTTAGTTAGCCATTTCCCTCCTTTTGAATATTTAAGTTGTCAGATATTCCCCAAGTTTTCACTCTTGTAAATAATACTGCTGTTGTTTACATAAATTTTGTATCCATCTATATTCCTTTTCCTCCTGTTCATGAACTACATATTTCCACTCCTGATCATCTCTTTATTTTCTTCTCATGGTTCACAAAAAGAAAGGTGAAAAGCAGTTTGAGCATTTTCCACAGGCTAGGGTCCTGCTTCAGTGGCTGTTATAGTGGCCTTTTTTAAGGCAGAGAGGGTGGTAGGAAAACACAGTGTTTCATACAGCAGAGGGGAAATGCTGTTTGAGGTCATCAAGCTGCATTTCCTGTTAAGCCACAGCTCCAAAGCTCTGGTAATGAGAATTCCGTTGCTCCCCAGGCCTCATTTATGGCTCATGTCCAAATCCACCCACCATCTGGGGAAACAGTGCTAGAGCCAAGCTCAGAGCTCTAGTCTGAGCTTAGATCCTTTACCTTTCCAATAGCTCCTGTCTGGGCAGATGACTTTAAATATCTCCCTCCATCCTAATTTTTGGAGTTTAATATGAACCAAGCAACAAGCTCAGAGTAAATGTTAATCCCTGATGTGTGTTGGAAACTACCTTTGTGGAGGAGATAAATTTTATTTTCTCGAAGTTAGCAAGGATTTTGAATCCACCGCTTTTACTTTCCAATATCAGTAAATGCCCAGTATGCTTTCATTTTCCCCGTGTTAATTAAACAGCTGAAGACTTCTCAAATCCATGCTCGGTTTTAGGTCATGAACCTTGCTTACCAGTCCTTTCTGGTGTAACATGGTGGCAATTCCCCTTCTCTAGGAATAAATGTTACAACTGTAGCTATTCCACTGGTGCTCCTCATTGCCCTCCTTCTGGCTGGAATGGGAGTCTTTGCAGTCTACAAAAGGTGTGTGACTTTACATTTCTTAATTCCTTCTCTAATTACGTCAGCGGGCTGGGATTTAGCTCAGTTGGTAAAGCACTGTGCTGCAGTCTCTGAGGTCCCGAGTTCAATTCCCAGCACCGCAAAAATGGGAGAAGGGCCTGGCAATCCACTCCTGAAGCAATCCCAAAACAGTCAGCCATTGAAAACCCCATGAGGGTCGCTATGAGTCGGATACTGACTCGACGGCACCTAACAACAACAACAACAACAATTATGTCAGCAATAATCAACCCCCAAAGTTTACTTTTCTCACATTTACATATGGAAAAGAAACATGACTTCTCTCAAGACAAAATGGTAACTTATATTTTAAAAATAACTTGGGTAGAGATGGAAGTAGAAATTATCCAGCAATACTTTATATGCAGATCTTGTCACTTAGAAACTTTTGATAAAGGCTTAATGGGTAAGCACTGTCAAAGTCAACATCAGAAAGCTGATGTACTCCTTTTGCAATCTCCCTCTGTCTCCCACTCATGGAGTGGAAAGTATATTGGAAAGGGTTGTAGAACCCTGGGTTTGGTCCCACCTTTGTCAGCAGGCAGCCCAGTCACTCAGTCTCTGTAAGCCTCAGTTTTCTCATGTATCAAATAAAATTTACCATGATGAGTGCTAAATCTTGCTAGAATCCCAAACTCCATACTTATTGCAACAAATCTTAGGAGTTGGATTTAAATAGCATCACCACTTATAAATGTGAATATTAGTATAAATAGAATGAAGAATTGTTTCCCAACATAAGCTATTGAAGGTACAAATCTGTTTTTTTAAGTTCATGAGTTAAAGCATGTCTTACGTTAATGTGTTTTGTATGAAATGCTTTTAAAGATATCTGTAATTTTGGACTTTATAGAAAACAGATGAAATGAAAGCATGTGGTCATGAGGAATTACTTCATTCAGAATTGTATTGATTACTTGAGCTAGTGAGAAAATAAGAATAATAATGCATTGCTTTCTAATATACAAAATAAAATTAATGCACATTCACTTAGTGAAAATATTGTGATCTTTATTATAAGTGATATAAATTATATTTAATCATATATATTCATATGGCTGTGTAAGCACATGCAGCTGCTATCTCATTTAATCCTCACAACAGCCCTATGAAGGAACTACTCTTAAGATGCTCATGTTATACAAGGAGAAAAAGGCAGGTGAATTGGCTTTTAAATATTCAATAGGTCTTTTTGTTTTGATAGGAGAAAGAAGAAAGGAAATCCATATGTTTCAGCTGAAGCTCAGAAAACAGGTTGGTTAAAAACTTTGTCACCTACAGTGTTTTTTGTTTTTGTGGTACTAGGGGTTGAACTCAGAGTCTCGAGCTAGCATGCTTTGCAAGTGCTGTACCACTGAGCTGCACCCCCAGCCCATGGTTTCTTTTTACTTTTTGAGACAGGGTCTCACTAAATTATGCAGACTGCCTCTGGTCTCAAACTTGCAATCTTCCTACCTCTGCCTTCCAGGTCACTGGGATTACAGGCATGTACCACCATGCCCGGCGCATATACACTTTTATTCTGTCTTTGGGAAAGGGGCAAGATCTGCTGGTGGAAAGCATAAGTAGGGATAGGGATGTAGCTCAGTGGTAGACGTCCTTGCCTAGCATGTACAAAGACCTGAGTTTGATCTCCAACACAGAAAAAAAGAAGGGAAGAAAGAAGAAAAGAATACACACACACACACAGAGTAGTGACCCACACCTATGTAGCAGTCCCCCTATATTTGTGGGGAATATGTTTCAAGACCTCCAGTGGATACTTAAAACTGTGGATAGTGCTGAACTCTATGTATACTATTTTTTCTTATATGTGCATACTTATGATAAAGTATAATTTATAAATTAGGCACAGTAAGAGGTTAACAATAATAACTAATAATGAAACAGAACAATTATAATAAGGTACTGAAATAAAAATTGCCCCAACTATCAGTAGCACTACTCTTGTATGTTGGGGCCATTATTAAATAAAATAAAAGTTCCACAAATACCGTGATACACAAACACTGTGATACTGGGACAGTCGATCTGATCACTGAGACTACTCCTGAATGACTACTCCTGAAGGGTAGCATATTCAGAGTGGACATACTAGACAACGTGATGATTCGTATCGCAGGCAGGATGGTACAAGATTTTATCATGCTGCTCAGAACAGCATGCAGTTTAGAATGAATGAATTGTTTATTTCTGAAAATTTTCACTTATTATTTTGGATCATAGTTGACTAGAGTCCTTTACTGTTTGGAAAACCAAAATGTAGATGGACACTAATATATGGTTCTTTGAAAAGTAATATGTACAACCCTTATGTTAACAAATCTACAAAGAAGGAATTTATTGTAGTGGTGTCTAATCCCATCAGATCTTGGAAACTAAGCGGGGTCGGGCCTGGTTAGTACTTGGATGGGAGACTGCCTGGGAACACCAGGTGCTGTAGGCTTGGGAGAAGGACCCTGCAACCCACTCCCAAAAAATCAATCAGCCATTGAAAACCCTATGAATAGCAGGTAAGCACTGACAATACTGTTTCACCTGTTGTGGGTAGGGTTGCTATGAGTCGGACACCGACTTGACAGCACCTAAACAACAACAATCTCTATATTTTAATTCAGAATTTTCATGGCCACTTGTATTCAGCATCAGCCCCATCATTTATCCATTTATTTATATTTTTTGTTTATTTTTTTGCCACTGATAATCAGGCTACTATATTATCTGTCATCAAAGAAGTTGTTATAACAGCCCCATCAGTGAACTGAATGTGGCCCAAGGTCTGGGGATGTAGCATGTGGTAGAACATTTGCTTTGCATGTGCCAGGCCCTGGGCATAATCCCCAGCACCACAGAAACAAACAAAAACCAAATGTAGTCTAGCACGTTCAACACCGTCAGGCCTCTTTCTAAACCACAGCTAATTTATTACCTGGGTAACCTGTGTCTTAAGGATTCTCAGAAACCTGTACGTGGTCCCTGTCTGGTCCTTTCCTCACTTTTCCAGAAAATATAGCAGAGGCCTGAAGATGCTGGATCTAAACTCTAGCTGTTTTTTTTTCCCTTCTGAGTCATGAATGCTATGTCAGTGAAGATTATGGAAACCTTTGCCCAGATGGTTCATAGCGATAACACAGGACCTGATGGGTACACAAATACATTTTACAAGACTAGTGGAAAACATACATGAAGTGGTGATTACTGCTGCTTCATTGGCTTCCACATGTTGTCCATGGCACACACATCTGAAGGGCTGTGAATGTGCATTTGTCACTATCAGCCATCAGAAGACAGCCTGGTCTCTGACCATCCAGGAACACATCGTGGAATGTGTGCGTTACATTTTGGATACATTAGTTTGTCTCATGTTATCTTTATTTCAGGCTGTTGGAAGCAGATTAAATATCCCTTTGCCAGACATCAGTCAGCCGAGTTTACCATCAGCTATGACAATGAGAAGGAAATGACCCAAAAGTTAGATCTCATCACAAGTGATATGGCAGGTAAGTGTCACACCCTAGGGGCAGTGCATTTAGGTGGAGAGGTGCCACTTTCGAGAAAGGAGAGACAGGAGTGAACTCATACTAAAATCCTTTAATACATGGGAAGTGTGTTAACTGTTTTCTCCACAGAGTTACAAACTGACACTGAGGTAGCACTCAGCAGCCCCATTGCACCTTCAGGGCACATCATGACATGGCCCTGAAGCCCTACTCTTCTCAGGAAGCCCTTCATCTATTTTTGTTACCAAGGTTTTGATTAAAGTGCTGGGAAAGACGAACTTGAAAGATAAGCTAAATACAGCTCTTGCCCTTGAGGAGGAGGCAGTATAGGAGTGATTCTTCCACATTGCAAGGTCTCAGTGTCTCTGGGAAGCCATCCATGTATCATCTCTCTTTGCCAGTTTTACTTCTTGACTTTTGATCCTTCCTTCTTCAATCTACCTCTACAGTTACCTCAAATTGTGCCAGTCTGTGGGTTTCTACAAAGTTAAACCAAACTTCCTAGCAAGGGTTTAGCTCAGTTGGTAGAGTGGTGCTCTGTGCTCTCTGGGGCCCTGGGTTCGATCCCCAGCACCGCAAAAACAGGAGAAGGACCATGCAGCCCACTCCCAAAGCAATCCCAAAACAATCAGCCATTTAAAACCCTATGAATAGCAGAGAAGCACTGACATAGTGTCACACATGGTACAGTGTTGGGGAGTGTTTCGTTGTATATAAGGTCACTATGAGTCGGTCCTAACTTGATGGCACCTAACAACAACATCCTAGCAAGACAGCCTATACCTCCCGTGATCCGATACTTGAAGTGTGGATTCAGATCCTCGCTCCATTGCCTGCTGGCTGTGTATCAGGGGAAAGTTAGTCTCCATCTGCTTTGGTTTCCCATTTGTAAAATGGAGTAATAGTCGGACCTCATAGGATTTCAAATAGAAAGATTTAATTATTCTCTTACTATCTTGGAATAGTTTCTGGCAGAGTTAGGACTCCATAAATATGAGCACTTTCGTTATCCCGGTCATTATAACTAGGCTCCAACCTATTGCTTTGGTCTTTATTTCCATGAAGCAAACTGTTCTGCATCCCTCGTTCTCTGGCCACATCCAACTATTTTCATGATTGTTCTTTCCTTTCTCAGTGTTACCTTCACCTACAAAATTATTACCTCAATGACCAGCTTAACAGCCACTCCTCTGTGAAGCGTTTTCTCCCTAACCCACAGTAAAAAGTACTTTTTCCCTTCTCTATGGTCCTGTTGGGAGAAGGGCCTGGCAATCCACTCCCAAGGCAATCCGGAAACAGCCATTGAAAACCCTATGAAGGTCGCTATGAGTCGGATACTGACTCGACAGCACCTAACAACAACACAACATGGTCCTGTTACCCTATGTTGTTGTTGTTGTTAGGTGCCGTCAAGTCGGTATCCGACTCATAGCGACCCTCTGTACAACAGGGGAAACACTATTGTCAGTGCTTCTCTGCTGTTCATAGGGTTTTCAATGGCAGATTGATTTTTGGGAGGGGGTTGCCAGGTCCTTCTCCCAAGCCTACAGCTTCTGGTGTTCCCAGGCGGTCTCCCATCCAG